>LPNX011154077.1:124305-182232 GCA_001517045.1 Pseudotsuga menziesii | reverse complement strand
TGTGCCTTAAAACACTGAAAAAGCAGGCAATAAAGCAGAAAAAGCAGAAGGGCACCTAGGAGGCCAGGAATAAATCAGATTTGATTCCCAAGGCTTTCCCAAGCGCTCCATGATTCAATAATGGAAAGTTTGACCTCTATGGATAGGCAATTATCAACTTGCACATGGTGGGACTCATGGACTAGGAAAATAAGACAAAATAAATGAAATAATGTCTAAGTGGGTAAATAATATGGGTTGATTATTCTAACACCCATCTTACTAATTGAGATCAGGTTTCAAGACAAACCTAGGATATGCATCATTCCTAGAAGTGTTCCTATGCTTCCATCTCTTAATAATAGGAAAACTTTACCTCATCTAACTATCATGGTTAGAGAATCATCTCCTCAAAGAACATCACCGATGTCGAACTTCTCATATTTACGTAACCATTCTATGTGAGGTATCATGTAATATGATGCATTGAAGTCAATCATCCAAGAGTCAAAATATGATTGTGTACATGTAGAGGAAAAATACACATCACCTTTCTCTTCTTACAAATATTTACCATCAACCGAATGACCTTCCTCAGACCCTTTCCTTCTCTCGAATTTTGAATCAACTTACGATCTCACTTATATATCCTAACCTTACCACATTTACAACATATTCTCATTGTCAAACCATGAGATTTATATCTAGTCTAAGATCTACCCCTCGACCTCAATATTCGACCAAAATTTTTACCTTTTCCTCTATCTATTAGTCAACCTCTTACCATCAAGCCATTATGGTCGAAATTTCCATGTTATTTTTTCTCATCTCTTCTGATTGAAAATATGTGACCACATTGTTGGTATTCAATGTGGTATTATTTCTCCTAATATACATGAATATGATATCCTAGGAGTCTGGAAAAACACACAAGAATGATACATTTTTCCTCCTCAATGATTTTAATATCCATAGACAATAATTGATTAATCACATTGTTGAACGCATTCTAGTTCTCTATAATCAAGAAATCCTCACTCATCCTTATAAGATATAACTTCTTTCAAAGAAACAACTTGTTAACCATATGTTTCAAATGGTAGAATCTCCCCAATTTTTCCCATAGCTTCTTTGCAATGTATTCTTCTAGGACATTTGGAAATAAAAAATATGCTAAACAAAGTTGGATTGTGCTCCTTACCTTCCAATCAATTTTGTACCAATCATCCTTTGACATGCATGCCACAGTCTTTCCTGGGTCAACTACAACCCATTGTTTTTTATCCACAAGCATATCCTCCATTTTAGGCTTCCAAAGATAAAAACATTTCACAGTAAACTTTTCAATTTATATCCTCAAAGTGTTAGCCATTCTAACTATGAATCAACATTTCCAAAATCTTGCACTGAAATAGGTAGTCACTATATCTAGGACCAAGCCAAACCCTTGACCACAAAAGCATCCTCTTGAAGCCAAATTTAGCTATGATATTACTAATTGTTGGGTTTCAATACTATTTATATTCCATATGCTTAGCTTGATATCATTAGTATTCAATTCAATTTCACAATAATAGGATATGCAGGATCACTGAAAGAAACACAATCATAATATAGACACATATTTATCCTGGGAAACCCTCAAGGGAAAGAAAAACCAACAAAAATTCCTCTATGTAGATGTATCAAAAGTACAAAGATAAAACCCCAAACTGGTGCTCCTTCTCCTTTCTGGCATGTCTCTATCTCTCTTATCTGCTATACATAAGTGTGTGTGTGTGTGTCAAATGAGTAACACACATCCTCTATTTATACACTTTATTCCACTTGACTTTTTTCCTAACAAGTTGTCCCCAAAAAACTTACTGGGCCGAATTCACCTAGGAAGACACAAAACAATATTATATTATATTTAGGAGGGTTCTATTGACCCGACTTAGAATGGGGGTTTTACCTCATGACTCGATGATGACCAAATACAATAGTAACATCTCAATGGAGGAATAAAACATCTCTAATAGGTTACATCAATAAAATACATTTAGAATATTCTTTAAAGTTACAATATTTCAACACTCCTTAATGATAAGGGTATTCTATTGACAACAACAACATCAGTTGTAGGAGCAAGGAGAGAGAGAAACTTTAGCAACATCAAGGTGATACATCTATATGCCATTGGAAGTTTTCAAAAATCATTAGCAACTGGAACAGTTACCGGAACATCTTCAACATATTAAGTACGGGAACATCATATTCTACATCATTGAGTCTTTATCTTTGATCTTCATCTTATGGCACTCAATCGCTCAATCCTTTACAGAAACACTTGATATCTCGATCAACATAATCATCAACAACAATATAACCTTCAACACAGATGATCCAATTACAGGAAGATCAATCCCTATCACTTTTGGACAGAGTTCCAAGGACGATGCAATCTTGATCCACTTAAGGGATGGTCAATCCCTCTCACTTTAGGACATAAGTCCAAGGATGATGCAATCCTGAGCCACTTACAAGGTGGTCAATCCCTCTGACTTTAGGATATAATTCCAAGGATGATGCAATCTAGAGCCACTTACAGGATGGTCAATCCCTCTCACTTTAGGACATAAGTCCAAGGATGATGCAATCCTTATCCGCTTACGCGATGGTCAATCCCTCTCACTTTAGGACATAATTCCAAGGATTATGCAATCATGATCCGCTTATGGGATGGTCAATACCTATCACTTTTGGACGTAAGTCTAAGGATGATGCAATATTGAGCCACTTATGGGGTGGCCAATCCCTATCACTTTAGGACATAATTCCAAGGATGATGCAATCCTCATATTTCACAAAGACAAAAGTATATGGATCACTTTAAGACAAATGTCCAGGGATGATACAATCCCACTGCAACATCATTATCCTTCACCCATTTCAAGGAGGGTCCACATCATCAAATTGATCCCCCTTTCAAGGAGGTTACACATCATCAACCTTCTCCCCCTTTCGAGGAGGGTCCATATCATCAACCTGCTCCCCCTTTCTAGGAGGTTCTGCATCATCAGTGTTCCTCCTTATGAGGAAAGTCTATAAAATCATCAGCATTGGTCCTCATTACGAGTAAATCATTTTCAGACTACACCAAGCTTGTCACAAAAGTATTCAAACTTTACTCGAGACAGAGGCTTGTTCAATACATAAACAACTTACTCATCGGTACTCACATGCTGGATATTTATAGATCCCTTCTGTACCATATCCCGTATATAAAAATATCAGATTTCTATGTGCTTCAAATTGTCATGGAACACTAGGTTCTCTATACTATTTATACAACTCTGGTTGTCACACAGAATCACCATGGTATCCAGCTCTAGGTCAAAGAGACCTGACATCAACTTCCAAAGCCATATGGCTTCACAACTAGCAAAAAAATCTTCTATATACTTTGCTTCAGCCGTACTGAGAGAAACACTGGACTACTTCCTGCTAAACCATGAGATCATGGTGGATCCCAGACAATAACATCCACCTAAGGTGCTCTTCCTGTATGAGGTGATTCTAGCCCAATCTGCATCTGTTTAACCATACAGTCTGTATTCATGATCTCCAACATAGTATAGACCAAAGTCTAGTGTACCTTTCAGGTACCTCATCACATGTTTTTCAACTATCAGGTGAACACATCTAGGTTTAACTAGATACTGACCCAGGGTGTTCACAGCAAAGCATATATCTAGTTTGGTATTCATCAGATACATCAACGAACCAATAATTTATCTATATTGAGTCACATCTACTAACTCTGATGATTCATCATATAACAACTTCAGGTTGGTATCCATGGGTGTGGCCATCGATTTACAATCCAACATATCAAATATTTTTAATATTTCCACAACTTACTTTTTCTGGTTGAGAAAGATTCCTTCTAGGCTCTGCCATACTTCCAGGCCTAGAAAATAGTGCATCAATCCAATATCTTTCATCTTGAATTCTTCAGCAAGCTTCTTCTTGCATTCTACAATATGTTTCTCATTTCCTGTTAGAAATAAGTCATCCACATGCAGTAATAGTATGACAGGTTCATCATCCATAACCTTAAAGTAAAGGTTAGGTTCGGAATTACTTTTGGTAAAGCCAAGCTCGTCAATAATTTATCTATTCTTTTCTACCAAGCTCTAGGAGCTTGCTTCATTCCAGATAGATCCTTCTTCAACTTACATACATAAGTTCATCTATATTCGACTTCAAATCCTTGTGGTTGTTCTATGTACACTTCTTCCTCAATAACACCATTAAGGAAGGTTGTCTTCACATCCATCTGGTTTAGACTCCACTTCATCATGGATGCAATTGCCATGATGGTTCTAATGGAAGTGTACCTTGCTACTGGAGAAATGTCTCTTCATAGTCAATTCCCTCTTTCTGAGAGAATCCTCTAGCCACAAAACTTGCCTTGTATTTCTCAATACTCCCATAAACTGCATGCTTTATCTTGTAGATCCACTTGGAAGATACCAAACTCTATCCTTTGGGTTTGGGAACTATATCCTAAACATCATTCTTCATTATTGATTGGTATTATTTCATTGATTCTTCTACCCATTCTTCCTTCTATACATATTCTCTATAACTGGTAGGTTCTTGATCTACAACATCACACATCAAAGCTACATAATTGGAGAATGGCTTTGATCCCTTGCTTATTCTTGTGGAGCCTTCTAGAGCTCCATACTTCTCTGCTTCTTGTATGATTTTGCTTACCCAAGCATGATTTCTCTTTTGCGATACATTCATAGTAGTAGGTTCTTATGGTTCTAGCATATCATGGTCCTCTGATGTTTCGTTTTCAAGGGAGGGTGCAACTTCTATATTTCTGGGAGGTACATATTTTTCATACACTTCTTCATGCTGGCACTTTTTGGATCTCTTGAGAGCTGCTTCTTCATCAAATGTTACATCCCTACTAATATCCATGTGATGGAATCCTGGGATGTATATTCTAAAGGCTTGGGAGACTTCACAGTATCCAACAAATATTCCCTCCTTTCGGAAGGGTCCAATTTGGTTCTCTTTTATTTTGGAATGTGAACATATACGAGGAAACCAAATATCTTGAGATGGCTCACTTCAAGATTCTTTCCTGTGAACATTTATTCTGGAGTCTTGAATCCAAGGGAATTATGGGATAATCTATTATGAACATAAATTGTTGTTCTTGATGCTTCATCCCATAGATGCATAGGAATATGTTGATCATGTATCATTGTCTTCACTGCTTCCATAATGGTCCTATTCTTTCTTTCTGCAACACCATTTTGTTGAGGATTGTAGGGAGTGGTTAGTTCCCTCTTGATTCCAGCTTCTTTACATAAGACCTCAAATTATTTTGAGGTATGTTCTCCACCATTGTATGTTCTAAGTGTCTTGATCCTTCTTTCTGAATGATTTTCTATCAAGGCTTTGAACTCCTTGAATTTTCTGAATACTTCATCCTTTGTTTTCAAGAAATATATCCACGTCTTTCTTGAATATTCATCAATGAATGTAACATAATATTCATAACCACTCATATACGTGGAGGGCATTGGACCACATACATTTGAATGAATTAATTCCAACGTACCTTTAGTCTTTGTTTCACTCTTTGGAAATTGATGCTTGATACTCTTTCCTCTTGCACAACCTTTGCAAGTTCCTTCATGATCGATCTTCAAATCTACTAAACTTGTTACTACTTTTCTCACATAGGGTAGTTCCTTGTAGTTGATGTGAGCAAGTATCATATTCCATAGTTCACTTGGGCTAGTGGTCTCATGAACAAGGATTGTTTCTCAATGTCCCTTGAGTTTATATAATCCTCCTCCTTCTTCACCAGTGACAACTTCATCTTCAATTGATTTTCCTTTGGGACACATAAGTACTTGTCCATCTATAAATGAAACCCTATATCATTTCTTATCTAATGCTGCAATAGAAAGTAAGTTCTTCTTCAAACCCAATACATATAAGACTTCCTTCATTTTCATGGGGGTTTCAGAATCAAGCTTGTAGCTTGTTTCATCAATACCTTTGATAGGATATTGATAGGATGTCCTAATGATACTTTATGGGGAGAGTTCTTCTCTTCAAGTTTTGACAGAATATTCTTTTGTATTGCCATCTGCTTTGAAGCACCACTATCAATAAGCCATGCATTAGAGGAAATTTCAACTCAAAATGGTCCTTTTAACCATAATTCAAATTCCATGTCATCATGTGTTAGCCAATGAAATTTTTTTTAATTTGAAATACTGTATAGGTCTTAAACAAATTTTTAATATAAATTTGGGGATAGGTATCATAAAATAACTATTTTTTTTGTTTGTATTTTCAACATATATCCCTGTGTTTTTACTCAAATTTCGATTAGGAGAGATCCTTGGATGCGAAATTAAATTTTTCATCCAACGAGTACCCACTCGGCATACTTTTGACGGACCCCGCTTGCCCAAAAACAAGAAATACCTGAAAATCATGATTCATCGTAACCTTTTTTCAGGTATTTCTTGTTTTTGGGGTAGCGGGGTCCGTAAAAATTATGCTGAGTGGGTACTCATTGGATGTGGAATTTAATTTCTCATCCAAAGAGCTCTGCCAACTGAAATTTGAGTAAAAACACAGGGAGATTTGTCGAAAATACGAACAAAAAAGTAGTTTTTTTCTTTTCTTCCTCTAAAATTAATAAATATTATTTTATTATTTTAAGTATTATTTTATTATTTTTCTTAGGAGACCCATTTTGACTTGAAACTTCCTCTAATGTATCTTCTCCAGGTGTCACTGACCCTTAGAGTGCAGAGAATAATACATACTCTTCTGCATCTTCTTCTTTTGCTTGTTTTCTTTGAGGTCTTTCTTCTTCTTATGCATCCTCGACTTCAGCTAGATGTGATGATGTATTTTTTTGTTATTCTTCTTATATTCTTCTCTCTTCAATGGACATTCTCTAGAAATGTGTCCTAACTTGTGACAATTGTGACATTGAAATTGGGAGTAGTCTTCAACTGACTATTTTCTCTTTTCCTTTGGAACCTTTTGGGAGGTCGAGACTCCTTGTGAATTTCCTTCTTCGAGTTAGATTGAATTTTTCCTCTTTTGGTATGTGTGGCTAGGGCTTGATCATGTTATTTAAGTAAATATTCTCTATTGGCTACTCTAGCCTCCTCTTGGATGCAATATTCCCATGCAATATCAAACTTCATGCTTTCTTTTATGTCACACATAGTCTGTAGAATGAATCCCAAGGTCTAGTGAGACCATTGAGAGTAGTCATAACTAGTTCATATTCATCAAGGGAGTCTCCAATGGCTTCTAGTTTCTCCTTAAACTAGGAAACCCCTATGAAGTAGTCTTGAATAGATTCTCCTTGTCTCATCTTGGTACTCTCCAATTGAGCTCTCAAATTCATCTTTCTATTGATGTTCCTTCCTTCATACATTCTGGATAGGGAATCATACATTTCCTTTGGGGTCTCTTTGGATTACACTTGAGGAATCAAGTGATATTTGATAGAATCAACAATGATCCTCATTGCCTTAATCAGATCCTTCTTGTGCTTCTCATTAGCTTCATCTTCTTCAGGTTCTGCAACTTCTCCTTTGATGTATTTGCCAATATATTTCTCTCTAATAATGAGACCAATCCTATATTTCCATGCTCGAAATTTTTCTATTCCTTCTAGATTGTCCTCAAGCTTATTGCTTGGGGCCATCTTATACAGGAGGTCACTAAAAAATGAAATTCCTCAAAATGAAAATCTAACCTTAGCATAAGATGCACGTGACCGAGGCAAGTTTGTTGGCATGCTTAGGTTATGGAGATTCCAAATCTTCACCCTTCAAAATTGACCTGCAAGATTTCAGTTTATGCAGTTTTCTGGTTCTCTTCTTCTCTACAGTTTTTTGGTTCAAAGCCAAAATAGGGTTTGACTTTCCCAAAGATCTACCCACTCAAAAATTTTGATCCAGGTCTGAATATATGTGCTTTAGGGAGGTGCAACTTTCTATGCAATCAAATATCCAAAATTCCATCTATGACAGAAACCCTAACTCTTGCCGGAGAGAGAGGAGAGAGAGTTTCACCTTGTGAAAGTTGTTCTATTCATGATAGCTCTAATATCATGTTAATATTCCATATGATTAGATGGATATAATTAGTATTCAATTCAATTTCACAATAATAGCATATGCAGGATCACTGAAAGAAACACAATCACAAGATAGACATTGATTTATCCTAGGAAACCCTCAAGGGGAAGAAAACCTAGCAAAACTTCCTCTATACATATGTATCAAAAGTACAAAGATAAAAACCCAAACATGTGCTGGTTATCCTTATTGGTATGTCTCTCTCTCTCTCATATGCGCTATGCACAAGTGTGTGTGTGTTTCAAATTAGGAACGCATCCTCTATCTATACTCTTTCTTCCACTTGAATTTTTCCCTAACACGTTGGCCCCAACAAACTTACTGGGTCGACTTCACCTAGGAAGAAACAAAACAATATTAAATTATATTATATTTAGGAGGGTTCTATTGACCCGACTCACAATGTAGGTTTTACCTCATGACTATATGATTACCAAATACAATAGTAACATCTCGACGGAGGAATAAAACATCTCCGATAGGTTACATCAATAAAATACATTTAGAATATTCTTCAAAGTTACAAAATTTCAACAAATACCTATTTATAATGAGCATGCATATTGGTTCATATAGTTAAACACAATATCAATCAATGGCACACAACACATCACCACAATACATAAAAATTACCCTGGTAACCCCTCTACCCCAATCCCCATGCATGGATGAAAAGATCTATAGATTAATGTTATGGATTGAGTCATGATCAAATTTGGCTCCATCAACACCATTCATGTTGTCTTAGCGAATAAATGACCATTTTAACTTCCCCTCGTAATTTCTTATTTGTAAAAATCCAAGAGAGTGGTGAGACATGGCATTGTTCTTATGGAGGAATATTGAGTTGAATGTAAGTTTTGTCGCAATCCATGATGAATTGTAAGACATCTTTGTATTCATTGATCAGGTTTTGGGGGAGTTTGCTATAGATAGTTTTTGCAGGGAACACTTGGCTAATCATTCAGAGGAAACATGTCCACAATTTGTTAACATGTAGTTTGACATTTTTGTTTCTTCACCTACAGAACCCAATACTTTAACCTAAGAGGATAAAGGGGAAAAGAAACAAACCGGTGAGATTTACCACTCATCTATTAATCAACTCTCTTAACTAACATTTACAACCATGATTTACTAGACAAAATATCACACTTCATCTCATTTATAGATGTAATACATAGAATAGCTCATGGTACCTAAGTTAGTCATAATGAACTACTCATTAATGGCAACCCACAACTTCCTAACCAATTTCAATTATTCTATTATAGTTGAATTGATTGGTTCAATATTAGTCTAATACATGTTGTTAGATAAATAATCCACCTTACTACCATGATCATATACCTTAGGCACATTTCATTTTCTTCCATGCAATGTTCTATTGTCTAGACTTAGGGATATTGATAATTTACTGATAATTGAGGCACTTTTGGTTCATCATTTATACAGTTGAGGTTCTCTCAGTTGATAATTTTGAACGATAGGTGACCTCATTGATGACATGTCATCCTTGGTGCTCTCCCCCATCCCTATATATAGGGAATATGTTTGACCCTAGGAACTAGTGCATGTTTTTGGCATTTTATGGCCTTCCTTGGGAATTTATTGCCTCCTAGGGCCACTCTCACTCATCCATGTTCTCACCCACCCCTAACATCCCTCCATTTATGTCTCATCATGCCTCACCCATGTTCACACTTGCATTCATGCCCGTTTTGGATGATTAGGAAGATGATTGGTCCACCTAGGGGGTTTGAGGGTCAAATCATGGTCTGGCACTTGTATGCATCCAGATGGCCTCCAAGGACTCACTATTTTTCCCTATTGTAATATATATCTGATACATACATATTTACACATTGGAAAATCATAATAATATCTATTATTTGACCTCATTTGTGTATGCTATTTTCACTCTTTCTGTTAATTTGTGCATATTTTGTGAGCAATATTTAACTGTGACAATCTCCTTAGCTCCTATATCCTAATGGGACATAATTCTCACATGGTATCATATCTCTTTGGAGCTACAAATCAAATCCATAGTTTTTAATTTGTTGTTTGAGGGATTTTCTAGATAGATTCGAGTGTTTGCATTGCAAGTATAATCAACAGTTTGTCACCAAGAGCACAAGCAAAAATGGAGTAGATCCATGTATTACTGACCCCATTCAACTATTTTGAATGGTAGGATGAAATGGTAATCTAGGTGAGGTCGAAAGGCCTGTACATGGTCACCATGGGGACTGAGGTCAAACAAAACTCTGTTGTGGAGAAATTGAAGTTCTTCAACATGTTAAATGAAGCGTTTGGAATGCTTTGTATCAACATTTAGAGAGACTTACTCTTCCATGTAGACATTCTATCAAATCCCAATGAAGTAGGGCTCAATATTTAGGCATTGTTTGGGAAGACTAATGAGATGAGAGGTCACTAGCTCGAAAATGAGCTAATCTCACTGAGTCCAGATCATTTTGAGACAATCCAAGACTTCTTCACCAAGTTCAAATCATTGGTGCTTCAATTGAAACAGTGTGGCATAGAAAAGAAGGAGGAGCAACTCATATTTTCCATACTTTCAAATCTAGGGCCAGAGTACTCAGTGTTTTTGTATACATTCTACTCTAGAAAGCTCACAGATAGAAACTGGAGCATGCCTTCAATAGCTAACTTCATGGAGTCACTGACTTAAGAGCAAGACAATCTAGTGAAAATGGGAACCATCAAATCCAGTAAGGATCAAGCCCGTGTTGTAGGAGTTTTGAATCTAGCAAAAGGAAAGAAGAAATCCAAGGATTCGAAGCAACAATACAAGAAGAAGTTGGAGAAACCCAAATATTCATATGGGGGTTCGAATCCTAGCAAGGACAAGGATAAGAAGAAGCAAGAGAAGAACAAATGCACCTACTTTCAGAAAGGGTGCATGCATGATAATACCATAGACATGATGGAGTAGCTGCTTGAGAATAACAACATCCCACTGCCCGAGGGTGCAAGGAAGAAACATGGTAGTTCGATATTGGACAACAAAAAAAGGTGTCATGCATTGGTTGCTGGTTCTTCATACTCTTCTTCCTTCATTATAGATTCAAGAGCTTACGGGCATATGGACTATGTAGAAGGCTTCTTCTCTACCATGTATTCTAATAGTGGTCCAACTGTTCGAATGGATGATGATTCAGAGATCCAATCCAAAGATATTGAAAAGATCGATCTTGAAGATGGGTACTTCAATAATTTTTTGTTTGTACCTGATTTGGAAGCAAACCTACCCTTAGTGTACCAAATGACTCACAATGGTGAATCTAAGAGAGTGAAATTCACTCCAGACACAGTGTAGATAACATAACTATCTACAAAACGGTGGTGACATTGGGGTTTGTTGATCATCATGCAAGAAAGTAAAAATTCTCCCATTTCCTTCCCTACTCTGGAGGGAATGCGCTTTTGTCACATGCCAATGAGACAAGCAGTTTTTGGCAGGAGGAATATGGCCATCTCAACTACAGGTACCTCTAGACATTGAACAAATAAGGCATGGTGGAAGAGATTCCTTCTATCAAGTTCTCAAGTGGAACATGCAAAGGATTGTTGATGTATTTGTAACTTTGGAATGTATTCACTTGTATATCTTATGTATTGTACCCCGATGTTTATTCCGAGAAGTATCTATAATGTAATCGAGTCATGTCATACCTTGATGTTTCGATCAGGAGATTCAATAATGTAAACAAGTCATGTAAATTCATTGAGCTTAACCCTCCATTGTAAGTCTGGTAAATAGTCCCCACAATTGAGTCAAGGTTAACCCTCTTTCTTGATCGGAGGGCAAAGTCCCCATAGTTGTGGGGCACTAGGGTTATTAGACTCTCCTAGAGAAGTCAGCAATGGTAAGTAATTGTTAAGTGAGGCTGACTTGTTGGAGTGGAAATAAAGTGAATGGAATAATATAAATAGAAAGGAGGCTCTCCTCATTTCTACACAACACACACACACTCACTCACTGGGGTGCATGAGTGAGAGAGGAGAATCTCTCTCAAGTGAGAGAGAGAGAACAACTATTGGAGATCATCTTTTCTATATTTGGGTTTTATTGTTGCCATTGCTGCTCATTCTATATCTAAGGAAGTTGTGGGGTTTTCTCCTTTATGGTTTCCCTGAGGAAAATTATTTGTGTCTCTTGTCTCTTTTGTTTATTGTTGTGCATGTTATTCTCTCAGATAAGGCCCTAAGATCATATTGCTTAAATGATAAAAATATAACATGGTATCAAAGCTAACCTAAGAAGAAGACATTATGCAGTTGTGGAAGCTAGGGATTATTTCTTTTTAGGTCTCTCTCCACAATACATCAGCAAAAGAAATCTAGGATAACTCTCCATTGAAGGGCACATATTTTTGTCGAAGCAGAATTTGATCCAGGGCATTTTCAGTTTTTGGTGCGGGAAATTAGGGATTTTTACAGAAGAGGAATTTTTGAGTGAGGCTGGCATAGGATTTCTCTCCTCATCAAAATCAAATTTTAGAGACATGGGTCGAGATTTTTGGTTGGGTGAAACTCCAGGAAAGTCAAACCCTAGTTTGACCCCGGGCCTGAAAAACCCTAAAATACTGAAACTGATAATTTTGGTAGATTCGCTATATATCGATATTGGAGACGGCTCATGTGCCAAAAATTATATAGGTTGAAGATACATTCTAGATGTACACTCTGTCCAATTTTCAGCCTCATATTCGCTATATTCTAGGAGATATGGTTCCTATTATTTTATTATTTTAAGTATTATTTTATTATTTTTCTTAGGACACCCATTTTGACTTGAAACTTCCTCTAATGTATCTTCTCTAGGTGTCACTAACCCTTAGAGTGCAGAGAATAATACATACTCTTCTGCATCTTCTTCTTTTGCTTGTTTTCTTCGAGGTCTTTCTTCTTCTTATGCATCCTCAACTTAAGCTAGATGTGATGATGTATTTTTTTGTTATTCTTCTTATATTCTTCTCTCTTCAATGGACATTCTCTAGAAATGTGTCCTAACTCATGACAATTGTGACATTGAAATTGGGAGTAGTCTTCCACTGACTATTTTCTCTTTTCCTTTGGAACCTTTTGGGAGGTCGAGACTCCTTGTGAATTTCCTTCTTTGAGTTAGATTGACTTTTTCCTCTTTTGGTATGGGTGGCTAGGGCTTGATCATGTTATTTAAGTAAAGCTTCTCTATTGGCTACTCTAGCCTCCTCTTGGATGCAATATTCCCATGCAATGTCAAACTTCATGATTTCTTTTCTGTCACACGTAGTCTGTAGAATGAATCCCAAGGTCTAGTGAGACCATTGAGAGTGGTCATAACTAGTTCATCTTAATCAAAGGAGTCTCCAATGGCTTCTAGTTTCTCCTTAAACTAGGAAACCCTTGTGAAGTAGTCTTGAATGGATTCTCCTTGTCTCATCTTGGTACTCTCCAATTGAGCTCTCAAATTCATCTTTCTATTAATGTTCCTTCCTTCATACATTCTGGATAGGGAATCATACATTTCCTTTTGGGTCTCTTTGGATGACACTTGAGGAATCAAGTGATCTTTGATAGAAGCAACAATGATCCTCATTTCCTTAATCAGATCCTTCTTGTGCTTCTCATTAGCTTCATCTTCTTCAGGTTTTGCAACTTCTCCTTTGATGTATTTGCCAATATATTTCTCTCTAATAATGAGACCAATCCTATATTTCCATGCTCAGAATTTTTCTATTCCTTCTAGCTTGTCCTCAAGCTTAGTGCTTGGGGCCATCTTATACAGGAGGTCACTAAAAAATGAAATTACTCAAAATGAAAATCTTACCTTAGCATAATATGTGCTTGACTGAGGCAAGTTTGTTGGTATGCTTAGGTTATGGAGATTCCAAATCTTCACCCTTCAAAATTGACTTGCAAGATTTTAGTTTATGCAGTTTTCTGGTTCTCTTCTTCTCTGCAGTTTTCTAGTTCAAAGCCAAAATAGGTTTTGAATTTCCCAAAGATATACCCACTCAAAAATTTTGATCCAAGGCTGAATATATGTGCTTTAGGGAGGTGCAACTTTCTATGCAATCAGATATCCAAAATTCCAACTTTGACAGAAACCCTAATTCTTGTCGGAGGGAGAGGAGAGAGAGTTTCACCTTGTGAAAGTTGTTCTATTCAGGATAGCTCTAATACCATGTTAATATTCCATATGATTATCTGGATATCATTAGTATTCAATTCAATTTTAGAATAATATCATATGCAGGATCACCGAAAGAAACACAATCACAAGATAGACACTGATTTATCCTAGGAAACCCTCAAGGGGAAGAAAACCTAGCAAAACTTCCTCTATACAGATGTATCAAAAGTACAAAGATAAAAACCCAAACATGTGCTTGTTATCCTTGTTTCTATGTCTCTCTCTCTCTCCTATGCGCTATACACAAGTTTGTGTGTGTTTCAAATTAGGAATGCATCCTCTATCTATACTCTTTCTTCCACTTGACTTTTTCCCTAACAAGTTGGCCCCAACAAACTTACTGGGTCGACTTCACCTAGGAAGAAACAAAACAATATTAAATTATATTATATTTAGGAGGTTTCTATTGACCCGACTCACAATGTATATTTTACCTCATGACTATATGATTACCAAATACAATAGTAACATCTCGATGAAGGAATAAAACATCTCCGATAGGTTACATCAATAAAATACATTTAGAATATTCTTCAAAGTTACAAAATTTCAACAAATACCTATTTATAATGAGCATGCATATTGGTTCATATATTTAAACACAATATCAATCAATGGCACACAACACATCACCACAATACATAAAAATTACCATGGTAACCCCTCTACCCCAATCCCCATGCATGGATGAAAAGAGCTATAGATAAATGTTATGGATTGAGTCATGATCAAATTTGGCTCCATCAACACCATTCATGTTGTCTTAGTGGATAAATGACCATTTTAACTTCCCCTCGTAATTTCTTGTTTGTAAAAATCCAAGAGAGTGGTGAGACATGGCATTGTTGTTATGGAGGGATATCAAGTTGATTGTAAGTTTTTTCGCAATCCATGATGAATTGTAAGACATATTTGTATTCATTGTGTTGAAATATTGTAACTTCAAAGAATATTCTATATGTATTTCTTTGTGGTCCCCAATGGTCCTACCGGGAGAACCACTTGTATTACTTTGTAGCCCGATGCTCCTAATTGGAAGAACTAATAAGAGTCATGAGGCAGTCCCCTCTAATTGTAAAGGTGGGTCATTAGCACCCCAGTGTGGTTACTTGATCCTACATGGGTAACTCAAGCCTACGTGTCGAACGAGTTAGTTAAAGTGAACGGATGAATATAAATAGAGGTGTGGTGCTCCTCATTTGAGACACACACTCTCACTTGTGTAGCGCATTAGTGGAGAAGAGAAGTAGCTGGAGAAGGAGAAGGATCAAGCTTTGATCTCCTTGCTGGTTTTATCTTTTATCTTTTTGGGGCATCTATATTGAGGAAGATTTTGCTGGGTTTTTTCCTTTAGGGTTTTCCCATGATAAATATTTGTATTCCTTTTGTATGGTTGTGCTTGTCTATCTTTTAGTGATCCTGTTTATATGCTTTTGTTATGAAAAATGAAATGAAATACTGATGTCTTAGCTAAGCATATGAAAATTTTAACATGGTATCAGAGCCAAGTTGAAAAGAAGACATTGTGCAGCTATAGAATCTAGGGCTTCTTACTTTTTGGTTCTCTCTCCACAATCGATCAGCAAAAGAAGGCTAGGCTGACTCTCCATTGAAGGGCGCATCTTTTTGTCGAAGCGGAATTTGATTCCGAGCATTTTCAGTTTTCTGTATGGGAAATTAGGGCTTCTTGCAGAAGAAGATTTTTTGAGTTAGCCTAGCATAGGATTTATCTCCTCATCAAAATCTAAGTTTAGAGACCTGCATCAAGATTTTTGGTTGGGTGAAACTCCGGGAAAGTCAAAACCTAGTTTGACCCGGAGCTAGAAAAACCCTAAATACTAAAAATACTAAGTTTTGGCATATTCGCTATATCCTAATATTGGCGAAGGGTCAAGAGTTGAAACTTTCAGATACCGAATATAAAATCCTAATGAACATTGTGTCCAAACTGTAGCCTCAGCTTCACTATATTCTAGGAGATATGATCCCTCCAAGTTAGGGTTCCAGCCTCTTCCAGAATTCATCCTCAAACAGGACACATAGGGAAAATTGCTATAGCTTGGGCTCCAGAGTTCCAAATGGAATTCCTGAAGATGTTCCAGAAATATAAAGGACTTTACTTTAGGTGGTCCGAATTTCAGAACAGGAAGATGAACCAGTGACACGTGGCATGCCATACAACTTCACTGTTCTTAACAGTCCTGTAACAGGTCACCTTGGGAAAATGATCATAAATACAAATTGGTGAAACAAAATCTGATGAAAACTATGGTGTTGGATCAGAGACATGTGATTTTACCTCAGTGCAAAATTTTAGACACAAAGGAGCAGTAATTTCAAATATATCACAGAAATAGTAACAAGCATTTCTGTAGAAGAAATTGGAAAACTAGGGCTTCCTGTTCCAGGAGCTTCCCTCCACTGTTTTCAGAAAAGGAGCATATTGGACAGCTCCATTTGAATATATCTATATTTATATCCAATCATATTTTAAGGATTCTAAGTTTTGAAAATTAGGGTTTCTCTGACAAACCCTAGATCAGCCAGCTCCGGAAGCAGGATGGACACCTCAAATTGATAAGATCTAATCTTTTGCTATTTGCATTTAAGGTTCTCATTTCAAAGTGATCTATCACATCAGCTTGATGATAAGCTTGGTGAAGTTGAAAAATTCCAAGCATGAAAGTATTTGATCTCTCTGAAGAAAATGAATTGGACACCTACATGAGTAGAGACATTCCAGTTCTAGAGGGAGATGAGCCTCAAATCCTTACACAAGAAGAACTTGATCAAGGCCAAGAAGATCATTGTTGATTCAATCATGGATCAACTTGTACCACAAGTGTCTTCCCTAAAGACACCGAATATGTTTGCATTCTTGATCAAGCTATCACCATTCAAAGAAGATCCCTCAAGCGATGAGGAATATGAAGAACTCAATTCTTGACGAACCTCCTATCCATCTTATCATTTGGATAAGAAATGATGATAAAGAATAATGATCAAGATGGAGTCTACCCACGAAACAAATAAAATATAAGTATTCAATTGTCATTTCATGATATTGTTTTACATTTGATTATATTCAGTTGATATGTTATGCATGATAGATTGTTTGCATTAATGATTCTATACTACTAATATGCATGTGATGGGTAAGTAGCTCATGGTGCTATACAACTCTCCATTGCTACTTATCAAACCTCTTTGCTGACATATTGGATTAGTCTAGAAAGTTTCTGTGAGATATGGATGAATGTTGTATTGGCTAAACAGTTGCATGATGCATAAGAATTTGTAGTTATGCATATAGTTCTAACCATGCAACTAGTGCATTTGATTTGTAGTAAAGGTCCTGTACAACCTCCTACAAGAAAAGAAGGATGAGACTTGTTCCAAAGAACAAGTGATGACAATTCAATAAACATGAATCCGAAGCTCCCAGGGTCAAAGACACCATGACGGAAGAAAGAGCTTCAAAGAGAGATAGATCCACCTCGAAGGATGAACACTACCATGGGTATGAGAGATAACTCAAGATGAAGAAAAGAATGCTATGAAAGAAGCTATGATCAAAGAATAACAGTTGATCATGGGGAATGATGTATACGATATGATTTCGAGGAAAGTATGTAGTATCCTCCATATGGATATACAAGAACAAGTGTACAAAGCAGGGTTTGTGATTTGCCTCAAAAAGAATAGACTATGACATGACATACTCTATTGACCAGTATATATCAAGCATAGAACCACCTGTACAAAATGAAGAAGGAAGATAATACTCCAATTCAGTGGGAGTGACTACAGAAGATATCTGAGTTCGAAACGGTACGACATGATGGACAGCTTCCTGATGGATCGAGACTTTTGGGTTCCAACATTCAAAGTTGAATGCAGAAGACTAGGATATGTTGATGATCTGACAAGATGAACTCATGGAAGATGTTATGATAAAAGAACACTAGAATGATGTTTGGGATATAGTACTCAAACCAGAAAGCAAGAATGTGGTATCTTACAAATGGATTTGCAAGATAAAATGTGTCGCTGATAGAAGTAAGGAAAGACTTGTGGCTAGAGGTTTCTATAAGAAAGAGGGAATTAATTCTGAAGAGACACTTACTCCAGGAAGCAAGGTACACTTCCTTCAGAACTATGATGGTAGTTGCTTCCATGATGAAGTAAAGACAATCCTTCCTTAATGGTATGATTGGGGAAGAGTTTTACATTGAAAGGATTTGAAGTTGAAGACAGATGGACTCATATATGTAAGTTGAAGAAGGCCCTCTATGGCATGAAGCAAGATCCCAGATCTTGGTATGGAAGGATAGGCAGTTTCCTGTCAATTATGGGCTTTACCAAGAGTAAAGTTGATCCTAACCTTTATCTCAAGGTTGTAGAAGATGAACCTGTCATCCTGTTATTATATATGGATGCCTTATTCTTGACAGGGAAGGAGAAACAAATCATGGAAAGCAAGAAGAAACTAGCAGAAGAATTTGAGATGAAAGACCTTGGGTTAATGCACTATTTCCTAGGTCTGGAAATATGACAAAGTTTAGAAGAAATATTTCTCAACCAAGGAAAGTATGTGGTAGATATATTGAAGAGATTCAATATGTTGGAATGCAAATCCATGGCCACACCCATGGACTCCAACCTGAAGCTGTTAGCTGATGACTCATCAGAGTTAGTGGATGTGACTCATTACAGACAGATCATTGGGTCATTAATGTACTGAACAAATTCCAGACCAGACATTTGTTTTGCTGTGAACACCTTAAGTCAATATCTTGTTCAACCAAGACAGGTTCACTTAGTAACCGCAAAACATGTGATGAGATATCTGAAAGGGACTATAGACTTTGGTCTATACTATGATGGTAGCCATGAGTATAGATTGTATGGCTACACAGATGCAGATTGGGCTGGAAGTATCTCAGACGGGAAAAGCACATTAGGTAGATGCTTTTGTTTGGGGTCTGCTATGAGTTCATGGTTTAGCAGGAAACAGTCCAGTGTTTCTCGTAGCACGGCTGAAGCAAAATACATAGCAGATTGCTCTGCTAAGTTGTGAAGTCATATGGATTCGGAAGCTGATATTAGGTCTCTTTGACCTGAAGATGGATACTACAATGATTCTATGTGATAACCAGATTTGTGATGACAGAGAAGCCTGTGTTCCGATTGTAACACATAAAAATTCAGTATTTCTACATACGAGATAAGATGTAGATGATTATGTTTCAGTATTCCCATACTAAAGATATGGATGATGTTTCAGTATTTACATACTGTAGATGCAGATGATGATGATTCTGTATTTCTATACTGAAGATATAGATGATGATGCTTTCAGTATTCACATACTGGAGATACATATGGTGATAGTTCAGTATTCACATACTGAAGATGTAGATGATGATGGTTTGAATGATGATGTACCGATGAAGCATCTGTCTCGGGTAAAGTTCGAACACTTTCTAGACAAGCTTGGTGTTGTTCGAAAAGACCTTCCTCGAAAGGGGGAGTATTGATGTTGCAGTGGGATTGTATCATCCATGGGAACTTGCCCTAAAGTGATCCAGAGACCTCGGTCCTCGAGAATGAAGAGGGATTGTATCATTCCGGTACATCTGTCCAAAAGTGATCCGGTGACCTCGGTCCTCGAGAATGAAGAGGGATTGTATCATCCTGGGACATCTATCCAAAATAGATCCGATGACTTCAATCTTCGTGAATGTGGTGGGATTGCATCATCCCTAAACTTCGGTTCAAAATGTATCTGGAGGTCTCGGCCCCCATGAATGTGGTGGGATTATATCATCCCTGAACTTCGATTCAAAATGTATCCAGAGTTCTCGGCCCCCGTGAATGTGGTAGGATTGCATCATCCCTGAACCTCGGTTCAAAATGTATCCGGAGGTCTCGCCCCCCGTGAAAGTGGTAGGATTGCATCATCCCTGAACTTCGATTCAAAATGTATCTGGAGGTCTCGACCCCTGTGAAAGTGGTGGATTGCATCATCCCTGAACCTCGGTTCAAAATGTATCTGGAGGTCTCGGCCCCCGTGAAAGTGGTGGATTGCATCATCCCTGAACCTCGGTTCAAAATGTATCTGGAGGTCTCGGCCCCCGTGAAAGTGGTGGATTGCATCATCCCTAAACCTAGGTTCAAAATGTATCCGGAGATCTCGGTCCTCATGAATGTGGTAGGATTGTATCATCCTTGAACTTCGTTTCAGAATGGATCCAGTGACCTAGGTACTCGAGAACGTGTGTTGATCCCATAATTCCTAGAGGAAGGATTGTTTGAGTTCCACATATGTGTTGATCCCGTAATTTCGAAAGGAAGGATCATTAGTAACTCCGTAAATACCTAAATCCCGTAATTCTGAAAGGAAGGATCATTGAATTGATCCCGTAATTCCAATAGGAAGGATTGTCTAAGTTCCACAGATGTGTTGATCCCGTAATTCCAATAGGAAGGATTGTCTGAGTTCCACATTTGTGTTGATCCCGTAATTCTGAAAGGAAGGATCGTTAGTAACTCTGTAAAGACCTAAATCCTGTAATTCCGAAAGGAAGGATCATTGAATTGATCCCGTAATTCCAATAGGAAGGATTGTCTAAGTTCCACAGATGTGTTGATCTCGTAATTCCAATAGGAAGGATTGTCTGAGTTCCACAAATGTGTTGATCCCGTAATTCCTAAAGGAAGTATCGTTAGTAACTCCGTAAAGACCTAAATCACGTAATTCTGAAAGGAAGGATCGTTAGTAACTCCGTAAAGACCTAAATCCTGTAATTCCGAAAGGAAGGATCATTGGTAACTCCGTAAAGACCTAAATCCCGTAATTTCGAAAGGAAGGATCATGTTGATGTTTTGATGATGTTGATGTTTTTATGATGATGATGATGTACTGATTGAAAGACAGAATATGATGATGATGTTGTTGCTGATGATGATGATGTTCTCTGATCGAAAGATCAGAATATGATGATGATGATGTTTCTCTGATCGAAAGATCAGAAGTTGCTGATGATGATGTTCTCTGATCGAAAGATCAGAATATGATGATGATGATGTTTTCTGATCGAAATATCAGAAGTTGCTTATGATTATGATGTTGCTGATGATGATGATGTTTTTTGATTGAAAGATCAGAATGTGATGATGATGATGATGTTTCTGATCGAAAGATCAGAATGTGATGATGATGATGTCATATTATCAAAGTATGATGATGATGACGTACTGATCAAAAGATCAGAATATGATGATGAGTTGATGTTAGAGTATGATGATGTTCGGTTGATGATGTTTCTGATCGAAAGATCAAAGGCTGATGATAATGATGATTCTGATTGAAAGATCAAAATGTGATGATGATGATATTTTGATGTTGATATTTTGATGATGATGATGTTGATGTTTTCATGATGTTTTCATGATGATGTTTATGATCGAAAGATCAGAGTATGATGATGATTTTGTTGCTGATCGAAAGGCCAAAGTGCTAAAGAAGATGTTGCTGATTGAAAGGTCAAAGTGTTGAAGATGATGTTGCTGATCAAAAGGTCAAAGTGCTGAAGATGTTGCTAATCGAAGTAGTCAAAGTACTGATGATGCTGAAAACTAAAGATTGAAGATGAAGACTACATGATGTTGAAAATTTTCCAATGATTTATAGATGTATCACCCTGATGATGTTGATGATGTCCTCTATCTCTCTCCTATTATTGTTGTTGTTGATGTTGTTATAGAATACCCTTCTCGTTAAGGGGGAGTGTTGAAATATTGTAACTTTGAAGAATATTCTATATGTATTTCTTTGTGGTCCCCGATGGTCCTACCGAGAGAACCACTTGTATTGCTTTGTACCCCGATGCTCCTAATCGGAAGAACTAATAAGAGTCATGAGGCAGTCCCCTCTAATTGTAAAGGTGGGTCATTAGCACCCCAGTTTGGTTACTTGAGCCTACATGTGTAACTCGAGCCTACGTGTCGAATGAGTTAGCTAAAGTGAACGGATGAATATAAATAGAGGTGTGGTGCTCCTCATTTGAGACACACACTCTCACTTGTGTAGCGCATTAGTGGAGAAGAGAAGTAGTTGGAGAAGGAGGAGGATCAGGCTTTGATCTCCTTGCTGGTTTTATCTTTTATCTTTTTGGGGCATCTATATTGAGGAAGCTTTTGTTGGGTTTTTCCCTTTAGGGTTTTCCCAGGATAAATCTTTGTGTTCCTTTTTTATAGTTGTGCCTATCTATCTTTCAGTGATCTTGTTTATATGCTTTTGTTATGAAAAATGAAATGAAATACTGATGTCATAGCTAAGCATATGAAAATTTTAACACATTGATCAGGTTTTGGGGGAGTTTGTTATAGATAATTTTTGCAGGGAACACTTAGCTAATCATTCAGAGGAAACATGTCCACAATTTGTTAACATGCAGTTTGACATTTTTGTTTCTTCACCTACAGAATCCAATACTTTAACCTACGAGGATAAAGGGGAAAAGAAGCAAACCGGTGATATTTACCACTCATCTATTAATCAACTCTCTTAACCAACATTTACAACCATGATTTACTAGACAAAATATCACACTTCATCGCATTTATAGATGTAATACGTAGAATAGTTCATGGTACCTAAGTTAGTCACAACCAACTACTCATTAATGGAAACCCACAACTTCCTAACCAATTTCAATTATTCTATTATAGTTGACTTGATTGGGTCAACCTTAGTCTAATACATGTTGTTAGATAAATAATCCACCTTACTACCATGATCATATACCTTAGGCACATTTCATTTTCTTCCATGCAATGTTCTATTGTCTAGACTTAGGGATATTGATAATTTACTGATAATCGAGGCACTCTCACTTGATAATTTTGAATGATAGGTTCCCTCATTGATGACATGTCATCCTTGGTGCTCACCCCCATCCCTAGATTTAGGGAATATGTTTGACCCTAGGAACTAGTGCATGTTTTTGCCATTTTTTGTCCTTCCTTGGGATTTATTGCCTCCTAGGGCCATTCTCACTCATCCATGTTCTCACCCACCCCTAACATGCCTCCA
Source organism: Pseudotsuga menziesii (assembly GCA_001517045.1). NCBI lineage: Eukaryota > Viridiplantae > Streptophyta > Pinopsida > Pinales > Pinaceae > Pseudotsuga > Pseudotsuga menziesii. The sequence continues at coordinate 158,756 of LPNX011154077.1, read as the reverse complement.
TTTATGTCTCATCATGCCTCACCCATGTTCACACTTGCATTCATGCCCGTTTTGGATGATTAGGAAGTTGATTGGTCCACTTAGGGGGTTTGAGGGTCAAATCATGGTCTAGCACTTGTATGCATCCAGATGGCCTCCAAGGACTCACTATTTTTCCCTATTGTAATATAAATCTGATACATACATATTTACACATTGGAAAATCATAACAATATATGTTATTTGACCTCATTTGTGTACGCTATTTTCACTCTTTCTGCTAATTTGTGCATATTTTGTGAGAAATATTGAATTGTGACAATCTCCTTAGCTCCTATATCCTAATGGGACTCAATTATCACATGGTATCAAAGCTCTTTGGAGCTACAAATCAAATCCATAGTTTTTTATTTGGTGTTTGAGGGATTTTCCAGATAGATTCGAGTGTTTGCATTGCAGGAACAATCAAGAGTTTGTCACCAAGAGCACAAGCAGAAATGGAGTAGATCCATGTATTAATGACCCCATTCAACTATTTTGAATGGAAGGATGAAATGGTAATCCAGGTGAGGTCAAAAGGCCTATAAATGGTCACCATGGGGACTGAGGTCAAACAAAACTCTATTGTGGAGAAATTGAAGTTCTTCAACATGTTAGATGAAGAGTTTGGAATGATTTGTATCAACATTTTCGAGAGACTTACTCTTCCATGTAGACATTCTATCAAATCCCAACGAAGTATGGCTCAATATTTAGGCATTGTTTGGGAATACTTATGAGATGAGAGGTCACTAGCTCGAAAATGAGCTAATCTCACTAAGTCCAGCTCATTTTGAGACAATCCAGGACTTCTTCACCAAGTTCAAACCATTGGTGCTTGAATTGAAATAGTGTGGCATAGAAAAGAAGGAGGAGCAACTCATATTTTCCATACTTTCAAATCTAGGGCCAGACTACTCAGTGTTTCTGTATACATTCTACTCTAGCAAGCTCACAGATAGAAACTGGAGCATGCCTTCAATAGCTAACTTCATGGAGTCACTCACTCAAGAGCATGACAGTCTAGTGAAAATGGGAACCATAAAATCCAGTAAGGATCAAGCCCTTGTTGTAGGAGTTTTTAATCCAATTAAAGGCAAGAAGAAATCCAAGGATTCGAAGCAACAAGACAAGAAGAAGTTGGAGAAACCCAAATATTCATATGGGGGTTCGAATCCTAGCAAGGACAAGGATAAGAAGAAGCAAGAGAAGAACAAATGCACCTACTATCAGAAAGGGTGCATGCATGAATAATACCATAGAAATGATGGCATAGCTGCTTGAGAAGAACAACATCCAACCGCCCGAGGGCGCAAGGAAGAAAGATGGTGGTTCGGGATCGGACAACAAAAAAAGGTGTCATGCATTGGTTGTTGGTTCTTCAGACTCTTCTTCCTTCATCATAGATTCAAGAGCTTATGGGCATATGGACTATGTAGAAGGCTTATTCTCTACCATGTATTCTGATAGTGGTCCAACTGTTCGAATGGACGATGATTCAAAGATCCAATCCAAAGATATTGAAAAGATCAATCTTGAAGATGGGTACTTCAATAATGTTTTGTTTGTACCTGATTTGGTGTTAGGAACCCATGTCAATCCTTCTCTTTACCGTGTTAGTATATTGTTGTTGGACGCATATGCTTTGTAAGTCGTCCCATATTAATTGTTGATCCATAGTTGATATTGGCCCATGGTTTTGACCCATAGTATTGGCGCCTATTTTTAGTATATAAGTGTGTGTTGAGGCCAAGGAAGGCACCGTGAAGTTATTTTGTATTGAGCTTGCTCAAAGGAGATTGCCCCCTCGAAGTGGCCTGCGATTAATATAAAAGTGATTTTGAGTTCTGCTGCTATATCGTGTATTTTGATTAATTATTTGCTACGGGGTCCTCACATTTGGAAGCAAACCTACCCTTAGTGTACCAATTGACTCACACTAGTGAATCTAAGAGAGTGAAATTTACTCCAGACACAGTGGATATAACATAACTATCTACAAAAAGGTGGTGACATTGGGGTTTGCTGATCATCATGCAAGAAAGTACAAATTCTCCCATTTCCTTCCCTACTCCAGAGGGAATGCGCTTTTGTCACATGCCAATGAGACAAGCAGTTTTTGGCATGAGGAATATGGCCATCTCAACTACAGGTACCTCCAGCCATTGAACAAATAAGGCATGGTGGAAGGGCTTCCTTCTATCATGTTCTCAAGTGGCACATGCAAAGGATTGTTGATGTATTTATAACTTTGGAATGTATTCACTTGTATATCTTATGTATTGTACCCCAATGTTTATTCCGAGAAGTATCTATAATGTAATTGAGTCATGTCATACCTTGATGGTCCAATTGGGAGATTCAATAATGTAAACAAGTCATGTAAATTCATTGAGGTTAACTCTCCATTGTAATTCTGGGAAATAGTCCCCACAATTGAGTCAAGATTAACCCTCATTGATCGGAGGGCAAAGTCCCCACAGTTGTGGGGCACTAGGGTTATTAGACTCTCCTAGAGAAGTCGGCAATGGTAAGTAATTGTTAAGTGAGGCCAACTTGTTGGAGTGGAAATAAAGTGAACATAATAATATAAATAGAAGTGAGGCTCTCCTCATTTCTACACAACACACGCACACTCACTCACTGGGGTGCATGAGTGAGAGAGGAGAATCTCTCTCAAGTGAGAGAGAGAGAACAACTGTTGGAGACCATCTTTTCTGTATTTGTGCTTTATTGTTGCCATTGCTGCTCATTCTATCTCTAAGGAAGTTGTGGGGTTTTCTCCTTTATGGTTTCCTTGAGGAAAATTATTTGTGTCTCTTGTCTCTTTTGTTTATTGTTGTGCATGTTATTCTCTGAGATAAGACCCTAAGATCATATTGCTTAAATGATAAAAATCTAACATGGTATCAGAGCTAACCTAAGAAGAAGAAATTGTGTAGTTGTGGAAGCTAGGGATTATTACTTTTTAGGTCTCTCTCCACAATACATCAGCAAAAGAAATCTAGGCTAACTCTCCATTGAAGGGCGCATCTTTTTGTCGAAGCAGAATTTGATCCGGGGCATTTTTCAGTTTTTGGTGCGGGAAATTAGGGCTTTTTACAGAAGACGAATTTTTGAGTGAGCCTGGCATTGGATTTCTCTCCTCATCAAAATCAAATTTTAGAGACCTGGTTCGATATTTTTGGTTGGGTGAAACTCCAGGAAAGTCAAACCCTAGTTTGACCTCGGGCCTGAAAAACCCTAAAATACTGAAACTGATAGTTTTGGTAGATTCGCTATATATCGATATTGGAGATGGCTCATGTGCCAAAAATTATATAGGTTGAAGATACGTTCTGGATGTACACTCTGTCCAATTTTTAGCCTCAGATTCGCTATAATCTAGGAGATATGGTTCCTCCAAGTTAGGGTTTTAGCCTCTCCCAGGATTCCAACCTTTTCTTCAAGTTTGAAGGTGGAAGACCAGTGATGCTCCTGCTGTATGTCGATGACTTGTTCCTGACAGAAAAGAGGAACTCATTAAAGTTGAAAGAAGGAGACTTGCTACGGAGTTCAAGATGAAGGAATTGGATATGATGCACTACTTTCTAAGCATGGAGGTGTGGAAGAATGTGGAAGGAATCTCCCTGGGACAAGGGAAGTATGTAGTAGAGATCCTGAAGAGGTTCAGGATGATGGACTGCAATGCCATGACCACACCTATGGCATCGAACCTGAAGCTATTGAGTGTTGCTTCATCAGAGATGGTTGATGCCATGATATATCATCAAATGATTTGTTCCTTGATGTACTTGACAAATACGAGACCAGATATTTGCTTTGCTATGAACACATTGAGACATGTTCACCTGATGGTTGCAAAGCATGCAGTAAGGTACCTGAAGGGTACAGTTGAATATGGGCTCAAGTATGATATGAATAAGAAGATTAACTAGGAGGGTTATGTGGATTCATATTGGGCAGGCAGTACCATTGATAGGAAGAGCACCTCGGGGTGCTTATTCAGTATGGGATTAGGTGTGATCTCTTGGTTTAGCAGGAAGCAATCCTGCGTAGCACTAAGTACAGCCGAAGCAGAGTACGTCGCAGCTTGTTTAGCTAGTTGTGAGGCAGTATGGCTCAGGAAGCTATTGTCTGAGTTATTTGATCTCCCATTGGATGCTACCTATGACAACAAGAGTTTTGCGAAGTTGTCTGAGAACCCAGTGTTCCACGACAAGTCGAAGCACATCGAGATCAAATATCACTATATCAAGGATATGGTGTAGAGAGGAGCAGTGAATCTCTAGTATGTTGCGACAGATGAGCAGATAGCAGATGTGTTGACCAAAACACTAGCCAGGGTGAAGTTTGAGTACTTTAGAGATAAGCTTGGTGTTATTCATATAGAATATACTTCGAGGAAGAAGTGATGGGACACATTTAAAGGAGCCATTCCAAGCATGATAGGAGGATCCTTCCCATGGCTATGGATGTAAGCGTTGTGTGATGAGCATTGGGATGATGCTTCAGTTTCTGCTATGATGATGATATGCATCAGGATGATACTATGATGGGGATCAGGATGATACTCTATGGATAGCTTGTACAGATAAGCATGTAAAAGATCCTGAGAGATCCGATAGTCTGTGCTCAAATGCTCTTCCGAGGTTTTGCTACAGGTTGGCCGTGGATAGGTTGTGCAAGTAGCATAGAAAATATCCTAGGAGATCATATAGTCTATTCTAGGATGCTCTTTCGAGGTTTTTCTACAAGTAGCATAGAAAAGATCCCGGGAGATCATATAGTCTTTTCTAGGATGCTCTTTCGAGGTTTTGCTATAGTTTGGTCGTGGACAGGTTGTGCAGGTTATATAGAAAAGATCCTGGGAAATCCTATAGTCTGTGCTAGGATTCTCTTTCGAGGTTTTTGCTACAGGTAGCATAGAAAATATCCTGGGAGATCCTATAGTCTTTGCTAGGATGCTCTTTCGATATTTTTCTACTAGAGTCGTGTAATCACCCCTAGAGATCCAATAGGTTGAGCTATGTGCTCGTAAAAGTCATGGGATGCTCTTTAGAGTTATTGCAGGTTGCAAGACACTCTTTTAAGGTTTTGCCTGACCACATAGAAAATATCCTGGTAGATCCTATAGTTTATGCTAGGATGCTCTTTCGAGGTTTTGTGGTGGTAGTCACATAGAAAAGATCCTGGGAGATCCTATAGTCTGTGCTAGGATGCTCTTTCGAGGTTTTGTGACGGTCACATGTAAAATATCCTTGGAGATCCTATAGTCTATGCTAGGATTCTCTTTCAAGGTTTTGTTGACGCACGTAATCAGTCTTGAGGATTCCACATGTTATCAACCCAAATGGCACTTCTCTGTCCGAGTGTCGACATTCTTTATGTTGGTACACAAAAGGAAAAACTAGGATTGAAGTTTGCCAAAGCACTATATATGGGCATGAATTGGGATGCATTTACCTCTTAAACCAGCTTGCTATATATTTTCTAAGTGTTGAGTTGCATACGCGACTATATGCATTGCAACCCGCGTACACCAGCGTATGCGGGTTCCCTTCGAGAAACTCGCGTGTCATACATGGGTTTCCTATATCAATAGTCGCGTACATCTTATTTTGCCTTTAAAAAATATAAAACACGATTATATGAGATTAGTTGGGCCCTAATCTTTAACTATCCCAACTGTTTCAACCACCCCATCCTTCGAAACTACTCTATTTCTCAAAGTATAAATAGAGGCCTTGGGGTGGGTAATAATCAATCAAGATTAGAGAGCAAAGTTATGTTGGTGGTATATCTTCAGAAATCTTGGAGCATCAGAACTCATAGTCCTTTGGTTGTAGAGGATTCCTTGTCTCATAATCTGGGTTGTACTCTTATCTCATTCACTGATTGTTAATAAAGAGAATTCTTCTTCCAACCTTGTGTTGAGTCTATTTCATGTATTATTGTTAATGAATGCATTTGATTATATGTTTGATATATTGTTTATCTAACCTCTAATATATACATGCATGAGATGTTACTTGAAGTATTTTCTCTTTGCAGGTGAAAGAGGTGCATCCCTGGAATCTTTGGAGATAAGAGGAGTGGGAGAAGATCAAGTTTGGATCAACCATCGGTTATCGGGTAAGTCAAGACTTTCTTCCTATTCCATTTCCATTCTCTGGTAAAGCTAATTGTCTGCAAGGTTAGTAATAAGTTGGTAACCCCGGACCCTAGGTTACAAGGGTGCTTAATCCTGAACAATAGAACTGGAGACTCCACGGGGGAGTCCAGCCTGTTGTGGGTTAGTCCTGTAGATACTTTCCCAGTCTTTTCTCTGATTCAATGTGTGGTTGTCTATCTTGGTTTTGATTTGCAGTAGTGTGTCTGAATACCTTTGTTATTTTTTCTTTTTTCTTTTTTTTTGAATTTTTGTTTTGTCGTGTACGTAGGTTGTTGTGCTACACATTCTCCTACAACAACTTGTATACACGGGTTGCTCTATAGGACAGTTGCATACAGTACGCTGGCTGCTCTATAAGATAGTCATGTACGTCTTTTAGCAACACAATTTTTTAGGGAGGGTTGCTTGTCCCTGTCTTGTTTGGATTTTGCTCTGCTTGAAGGTCTTGTGTTGCCTGGCATCTTCCTGTGATTCTACAAGTCTAGTACACCATTCTTTGTGTTTCTCAGTAAGCCTTTGAGTTTTATTGTTTGAATCTTCTTTCACTTAGCAATTTGAGGTAGGTTCTCCTATTTGGGTGATAGGTTTAGTGCTGTGTATCTGAGTCAGTGATCAGGACTTTAGATACCTTGTACTCTATACTGCTTTCGAGTAGTGTCAGTTTGTCACTTGTCCTTTAGTGATTTCAATGGATTTTATTCATTTATTCTTCCCAAGTTAAGTGTTTTCCAAGTCTCCTCCTTAAGTGGTTGAATTTGGTTCTTGCGAGTCCGCTATACTTCATTATTGCTTGCTTTATGGTATGATTATTTAAACATACTCAAGAAGTTTTGCATTTAGGTGCATGGTAATTTTTGAAGAATTTGAAAAGTGAAGAAAAACATTTGAAACATTTGCATTTTAATTGCATATTGTAGTTTTATTTTCAGTATTTTCGAATAAAATTTCAAAAATTACAAAAATAAGTCTTAGTCTTCTCATACTTAGTTGTAATTTCATTGGTTCATATTTACAAAAAAGAAAAGAATCTTGGTTTAAGTAGTTGTGATTTGTTTTGGAATTCATTTTATGCACCTTTTTACCTTTCTTATCGATCCTATAATATCATAGTCATTCATGCCACTTACCCTCTGACAAAGAACAACCCTTAAAATGAAAGCTATAATTTAAAATTTATTAGTAAGTTTTGTTTTATAGGGTCATACACCTTCTAGCTTAGGATAAACTTGTGGGATAGGAAGTGTAAACTCCCCACAAGTGTTTAAATTTAGACATAGTTGGCCATTCGATAGGTAAATCCTGATCTATGTTGGTAGTATCCAGGAAAATCCTCTCAAATAGGAGTTAAGCATGAGGCTACATGGAGGCTTGGACTGAGGAGATAAACCTCTAATTCCTTGTCAAAACATAGACCAAGGTTTTTGCGCATCTGGGGATTCTATCCTAGACAAAGTTTCAGAATTTTTTACCCTGCCCATGCGTATGAATAAGGCTTACGACTGGCCCCCCGGACTATTGATATAGTTAAGGTAGCCTTTAGTCTCTTTGACATCTAGGGTTTATACATAGGTAAACCAAAAGGCTATTTCTAGTTCACCTTGGACGGCCTTGGAAGGTAACCCTTGTTGAAAGTGTAGGAGGGCGGTGGGTGATCCCTCCACTTGTGCCTAATAACCTCTTCAAGGACGCCAAGAAATTGTCTCTCAACTTTCTCCAGGAAAGCATATCTTATACCCCTTGTGATTATTGAGACTTTAGGAAATTTTCTAGTGATTGCTCTGTGGTTTTTCTGTGTTTAGTTGACCTTAGGGTGTGAAGAGTCAAATTTACAATCATGGAGGACCAATCTGTTAGAAGGTCATGAAGGTTGCAAAACTTTCCTCCACTTATCACATTGGAACCTCCACCTCCCCCTCAAAGGCATAGATTAGACTGGATGGTTCTTTTGAACCAATAGGAGTTAGTGAAGTTCTGGGTGAACCAAAATTTAGGATAGACTAGTTTGATTTAACTATAGTTGAGATAGAAGACTTGTAGGCTGACGAGTTTGCAAGGAACTTTAATTCACCTCTAACTGACTTAAATGATCATGTGATCGTTCAGGTTCGTCCTTTCAATTCACTTGTGATTGGTGTCCCTCTGGATAGACTAATGTCTGCTGCAGGAGAAAGTTCTTCTACTTCCACCTCAGCCACTCCGGTTGAAGGATTGCCACCTCCCTCGATTGGTGCCCCTAGAACAAGTATACCTACTACACCTTTAACTCCAGCTAGTTGGGTGGTTCAACCATCGGCTCCCACCAATTTAGTAGGCTCCCACCAATTTAGCAGGTACTTCTGGTGGAAGGGTCACTGGGATTCCTAGTGTACCTTCAGCTCCTACTTCCTTCGCACACACTGCTCAGAGAGGTCCTATAGGATCCTATTCATTTGTCCAGGGTTTTCCTTGGAATGCGGGGCACATTCCCCCATCCACTCCATATGTAGGTCCAACACCCACATATGTAGGGGTGCAGTTCGAAAACCCTAATCCTTATGGTCAAGGTTTTCAAACTCAGGTTTCAGCTCCATTCACGAGCTCTCCTTTCTCGCATTTTAGCAGAGGAATACCTGCTCCTGTATTCCAAACCCCAGCTTTGACTGGGGCAGCTAGAACCTCATACACTGCACTGCACATAAACAATCCATTGGCTTATGGGTGGAATCCTTTCTAAAGAGGCCCAACCACTTCACTACCAGTAGCAGGGGGAAACCCCACCTTCACATATGGGAACATAGGGGAAAGCCCCTCTAATCCCCAAGCTAGTACTTTTAATGCTCCGGTTAGGCCCAAGCTCCCTTTCCTGGCAGATTTAAACTTTCCAGACTTGTCGAAACTAATGAATGAACTGGTGAGACAAAACTCCTCCTGGCCACCCGTTCCTACCAAGCTGCCCTCGGACATTCCAAAATTCGAAGGCAAAGTTGGTGATGATCCAGGAGCTCATGTCACCACTTTCCATTTGTGGTGCTCTTCCAACTCAATAAACAATGATACAGATCGGTTGAGACTGTTCCAAAGAACTTTGACTAGTACTACTGTAAAATGGTACATTGAACTTCCTTCTGCTGCATTTGATAGTTTTTGGGACTTGGCTAATGTATTCCTTTGTCACTTCCAATTTCCTATCCGATGTGATTTCGGGACATATTTGTTGTGTACCTTTTGGAAGGATAAAGCCACTCATATTTCAGATCACATCCAAGAGTGGAGAAGATGGAAGAGCCTTATTAAAGCCACTATCCCTCCCGAGTTTTTACTAGAATGGTTCCTTAAATCTCTATTTCCATACATATCTAAGGATGTATCTACTTTGGGAGTGACCAATGAGGAAGAGGCTGTCCTCAAGGCCCAACAGCTAGATTTGATATATTATCAGTTTGGGATTTTATATGAGATCATCCCTGATGCACTGAGGCCAACGCATAATGTAGAGAAACCTAAGCTTGGACCCCATGCCGATGGTGTGGTTGGTTCTGTGAAATATCCCACTGTAGAAGTCTTTGGCTAAACAACTCCATGAGTTGTCTATCAAACATTCTACGACAGAGGTAGCAAAGGCTCCCCCCTCACCCCAGAATGCAAATTTTTTTGTTCAATCCTCTCAAAAGGGCAATCAGCATCCCAGTGGGAAAAAGAAGAAAGGAAAAAAAGGTGAGGGAAACCAAAACAAGCAAAAACCCACAAACAATGCTGATGGGGGAAAAAAGAAAAGAAGAAGGTGAAATTCCCATGTAAGTTTTTCCATGAAGATAAACTGATCCATCAATGTCCCCTTATGGAACAAGCTCAGAAGCTGCTAAAAGGCCAACAACCGGCTATCCTGAAAGATCCTTTTCCCCAAGGATAGAATTCTGCTTCAGCTTTAAATGTAGCAAGGGGCACCCCAAATGATCCTAACCCCAATTATATCAACATGGTTCGATTCAAGACTTTACTCCAAACTAGGAACAAGAATTATGAGAAAGAGACTTTGGAGAAGGGTAAGTCGATAGGTGAAACTTCCAACCCTCTCACGATTGAATAAATTGTCGAACCTATGCCCAAGATACCGAAAGGTGTCTTCAAGAAAACCTTGCACAATCCCAATGCTAGGGCTGCAGCCAACTACTCTGTAGTTGAAGATTTAGCCTAGACCCCTTGGGTGATGTCGGCTTTAGAGGTGTTACAAAGTTGTCCCACCCAACGAGATGCACTCTTAGAAACTTTAGGTAGCATGGATTCACCGAGACTCATGGCGAAGTTTAATTTGTCTGATGTCAAAATTTGCCTACCTTATCATGTAGCCTTATCAATAGATGTCATCCATGGTGGAAAAATCATTAGAAGGGAAGTTGTCAATGAAGGTGCTTCTACATGCATCATGTCCATGTCTTGCTGGAAAGCTCTTGGATCCCCAAATCTATTCCCATCAAACACCCTACTTATTTCTTTCGACGAAAGGTCATTTCGTCCACATGGTATCCTACTGACGTTCGAAATAAAGTTGGCAGGGAAGGCAGTATCTGTTGAGGTAGAGGTGATTGATGCACCTTTGGATTATAACTTTCTCTTGGGGAGAAGTTGGACTTATGCCATTTCCACTATTGCATCGGCCGTACTTTGGGTTGTAGTGTTTCCACACGAAGGGAAATTGGTTACTATATACCAACTCAGTTTTACTCGAAAAGGCCGCATGGAAGCTAATGAGTCCAACGTGCCATTATTTTATCAGGTTAAACATGTTGCAGAGAGCTTAGGGGATGGAATCTATGCATCATTGATGGGCACATTCGATATCCCAGCTCCGATTAATTATCTAGGTTCTACTAGTGTAGGGAAGTCTATAGCAATGGTTGTTGATAGAACAGATCCTTGGGTTCTTCCTTCCTGCCATGAATTTGAAGTGCCCTTATCAGCAACAGAAGTAGCTTATCAAGCTATCATTCATACCGTTGTTGATCCCATTCCGGTCCCTCTCACAGTCTCAGAGGAGCCAAAAGAATCCTATCTGCCTACTTGGGCAGATAACTCTTTGCATTCTAGAGACTGCTTAGATATGGTTTTACCTTCTGATGAAGCCATTCTGGAAGCTATGTGTGGATGATATAATATCTGTGAAGATCTTCACCATCGATCCTATTTTCTTCCATAGTTAAGCAGAATTGAGAACCAGGAGTTCCATATGAGACTGGTAGGTGATGTTGATACACCTATTAATCCCTTACCAAGGGAAGGAATATTTGTTGAGGGGAATATGGCAAACATTTCTGCTACCATTCCTATCAACATCTCTGCAAACCCAAATGCTGTGGAAAATGTACACATCGGTGCAAACTACTCTCCGGAGGAGATTGCGATCTATACAGTCTTGTTTAAGGAATTCCGTGACGTATTTTCTTGGTCATATGAGTAGATTCCATGCATATATCCATGAATAGTCGAGAATGAAATATGAACATACCCTGATGCCAGACCCATTTGACAAAAGTTGAGACCTGTCAATCCGTGTAAAGTAGCAACTATTAAAGCTGAAGTTAAAAAACTGTTGAAACCCGGTTTCATTTACCGAATAGCTTTGATAGAATGGGTATCCAAACCCGTTCTTGTCGACAAAAAGAAAGGGACTATACATGTTTGTAATGACTTTCGCTATCTAAACAAACCCTGTCCTAAGGATAACTACCCCACACCATTCATATATCAAATCATTGATGCCTATGCGGGGACTGAAGTCTTCTCGTTTATGGATGGTTTCTCCGGGTATAATCAAATCCAAATTAAACCAGAAGACCAACATAAAACATCTTTTATCTGTCCTTGGGGTACATTTGTGTATAAGAAAATGCCCTTTGGATTGAAAAATGCAGGGGCTACCTTTCAGCGGGCAATGAATTTTTCCTTTCATGACATTAAATCCATTGTCGAACCCTACCTTGATGATCTGCAAGCACATTCTCATAAGATGATCAATCACCCAGATCACTTGCGTTTGATTTTTGAATGATGCAGATACTACAAAATTCACTTGAATCCCCACAAGTGTGTTTTCTGTGTCGAGTAATGGAGACTGCTCGGATTCATTGTTTCCAACAAAGGTATTCATATGGATCCTTTGAAAGTTGAGGCCATAGTAAATCTGCCTCCTCCTCGTTCTATCAGGCAGCCTCAAATCCTGCAAGGGAAGTCCAACGTCTTTCTACATTTTATTGTAAATTATGCCAAGATTACTAAAGGTTTCATGCACCTGTTGAAGAAGGACACCCCATTTGTATGGGGTGAAATTGCACAACTTGCATTTGAAACATTGAAGAAATCTTTGTTGTCGACACCGTTATTGCGCCCACCAGATTATTCTCTTGCTTTTATATTATATCTGGCCACATCTGAGTAGACCATAGGGGTAGTACTAGTCTAGGAGGATGATAAGCTCCAAGAGCATGTCATCTACTATCTCAGTCGTGCTTTAGCCGGCCCTAAACTTAGGTATTCTCACGTCGAGAAGTTGGCCTTGGCAGCTGTGTATGTTGTTCAGAGGTTGCATCACTACATCTTACTGAGGACCACGACGGTAGTGGCGGATGTTAATCCCTTAAAATATTTTTTGTTTCGATGGATATTTGGAGGCAAATTCAATAAATGGATAGTCATTCTTTAGGAGTTTGACATAAATTTCCAATCCGCCAAATCCAAAAAATCCTTAGTTTTTGCTGAGATCATTGTAGAATTTTCGATAGAGGCAGATGTATCCATTGAAGAAGACTCATTCCCAGACGAGCATATCTTTTTAATTTCTACCTCTGACCTTGGTACAAAGATATACTTGTCTATATCCAGACTTTGAAGTACCCTACAACCTTCTCACGGGAAGAACGGTGCAAACTACGCGTACATGCCAAAAACTACCTCATTATTGGAGATACTTTATATCGTAGGGGGGTATATTTCATTTTGCGTCAATGTCTCACCCACGAAGAAGCAAATACTGTCCTAAATGATGCCCATAGTGGAGCGTGTGGGGTTCTTTTATCTAGTTTAGCAACGGCCCAGAATATCTTACGTGTCGGTTATTTCTGTCCCACAATATTTAAAGATTGTGTGGAAGCCGTGAAGCACTGCCATCATTTTCATCTTTACACTAGAAATATGTGGTCGCATCTTGCTCTGTTATTTCCCATCATCTCAGTGGGCCCCTTCACAAAGTGGGGGATAGATTACATGACGTACGACCCAGTCTTGGCTGGGGGGCACAAACATATCATTGTCACTGTAGATTATTTCACTAAGTCGGAAGAGGTAATGCCCACCTATAAACCTGACGGGGAAATTGCAGCTTTTTTGTTTTCAATCAAATTATCACACGATTCAGTATCCCTAAAGATATTGTCACTGACCATGGCAGTCACTTTCAAGATAGTATGATGACTGAATTAACCACTATGCTAGCGTTTAGACAAGAACATTCATCTTTTTTCTACCCTCAAGCGAACGGTCAAGTCGAGGCTGTAAATAAAACCTTGAAGACTATTCTCAAGCACACTATTAATGCAGCCTGTTCCAATTGGCACATCATGCTATATCCTGCACTTTGGGATTATTGGACCAATGTGAAACTACTACAGTGTTCTCTCCTTTCCAACTCATTCACGGAGTGGAAGCAGTAACCCCGATTGAATGTGAAATTCGAATATTTATTTCGAATTTAGCAGCCTGATTTCTTATTTCTTCTATTCTGGCTGCGCTCAGGTGAAGTTGGTCCTCAAGCAACTGCACACTAACCGCGGAATGAGCTACTTCATTCCTCAGGGTTTGTTGTGCTGGATCCTTTGTTCATATTCCTGATATCTCCTTTGCAACATTTCCAAAAATAGGCCCTGGTCTGGAAAAGTATCCATTCTTTGCTCAGCCTCAACCTGGCAGTCATTATAAGTGATCAAAATTCTCCTGAAGAATTCTGCACAAGCCCCCTTTGTCTTCTTGACAGCCTTCTTGAATTCTTCGGCTGTGTTTATGGCAAACTCCAGTAAATCATAGTCTTTCCTTAGGGCTTGTTGATCTTTTGATGGTAACTCTACAAGAGTTTCTTCATTCGCTTCCAATCTCGCCATCCTTCCAATCAGGACTTCTAAGATGTCATGTGATCTATACACAAAATATGAAGAGGTTTCAAAATCTCTTCTGGCTGATTGTATACCTATAAGATCTTGCACCTTTCTTCCTCTATAGCTACTTGCAGCTGGTGCATCTTGCTCCTCTGTGCCAGAACATGCTAGTTGAAAGGCTGGAGATTGGATTGTTGTTCCCTGGGCTCTTCTAGAGCTGTTGTTAATGAGGCAACCTATTCTCTCAGCTCTGCAGTCTGCCCCTGAGACTGCCTTTCAGATTCCTTCAAGGTAGCCTTCTGTAGCTCCAACTCCCCTATCTTATCTAGCAATTGCTCCTTTTCCGTTCTTAACTCTTGACAATCCTCCTACACTTTCTGCAAACTTCCTTGGGAAGCCTCCAGAGATCTCTTCTCTACCTGGAGGAACTGGAGTTCAGCTTTTGAAGACTTTATTTCATGTTGTATGTCTTCAAAATTTCTTTTCAATTTATTATTTTCCTCTCTCTCTCTTCTCAGGGTATCTTTGAGCTGGGAAGTGGACTTCTTTGACTGTTCAAGATCAGTCATTTTTCAATCTACATTGTCCTCAGAAGCATGGATCAATGCAGCCCCCGCTCTGATGGTGAATCTGGGGTCCTTATCTGTCCCATATACTACAGTTGTATCATTTATCATTTTACCAGACTGCCCCCCAGTCTCGACCTTTCTCTCGGTCCTATTCACTATCCTTTTCCTTTCCATATCATAAAAGATAGTGTTTAAATCCGGTACCTCCTCCCCTTTCTTCTGATCAAAAGGGATTAGCCTAAGGATGGGCACCATAGCTTATCCTGTTGTGCTGCCAGCAGCTGCCCCAGGATATTGAATACTAGGGTTCCCCACGTCCTGAGCCTGACTGTCTACAGGATTGGTAGCTGATTGCTCTATCATTGTCCCTGTCTGCTTTAGCCTTTTTGCTTCCTGCTTCTTTAGTTCCTCATCCATCTTTCTTTTCTTTTCCTCCTCTTCACTCTTGGCAGCCTCTTCTACCTTTCTAGCTACTTCTTATTCAGCTCTTCTCTTTTCTTCCTCCTCACCTTTGAGCCAGCTTTCAGATTCCTATGCTAGTCTCCTAACATCTTCATTTCTTTTTCTAGTTTCTTCCTCCCCTGCCTTTTCTTGCTCATCTTGTCCTTTCCCGCCTTTGGTGGTGATTTTCTTTTTAAACCTTCTTCTTAAGGCCGTTACATTTTGTACACTGTGGAAAATGGATTCCTCTCGATCCCAATGGCTTGTGTATTCAAAATGCACATTTTCTTCCCTGCAGTGCTCTGCCACTTTGTTCCGGGAATCATTTCTATGGAAATTCATTTCCCCAATTCCTCCACAAATTCCTCATCTTTCTTCACCCTTGTGAATTTATAGCTTCACAACCTGAATGGTAAAGGAGGGTAAGCTGCTTTCTTATGTTCAAATAGAAAAATCCCTATGCCATCTAGAAAGACTTGTCTAACTACCTCTTTGTGGACTATATAGTCAGTGGCATATTTTGGTAGCAGTGAGGGTTCTCTAGAGCATCCATACATTCTAAAATACAATCCATCCTCTGTCAGATAGTAGTCTACGTATTCCTCAATCACCTGCAATGCTTCCTTTGACATACAGTTGCACTCCTTTAAGAATATCAATGTATATAGTGGCATGATGAAGTGCTCACACACTTCCCTATAGTGACTATGGTACTTATGTGCCCACAATGGCTTGTAAGCTGCGTAGACTGGTGTTCTTTCTCGATCCCAGATACAGCTCAGATTAGGGAAGGGTTGGTTGCATAGGATGCAATCAATCAGTATAGAGCTCATGTAGAACTCTGATCTCTTCTGGGACACCCCTCCTAATGCTGAAGCAATGCAGGCTAAGAGGCTGTTGGACACAATGTTTGCCCAGTTGAACACTGTCCCCTGTGTTGCAACATAGAAAATAATAGGCACCCACTCTAGTTTGAAGCTTTTACTCTGGGCCCTCCCGAAAATCCTGTTCATCATTAGGGAAATGAACCTGTAAGGGGTTCTTAGATTGGCAGTGTCATATTCCCCGGTCGGCCTAGTTCTAAAGTTCTTGCCAGGCATGAGCATCCTCTTCAGTGTCTCGACTAGGTCCATCGTAATTGCCTTCAGCCAGTCCTCAGTCAAGTACACTTGTGCTTCTGGTAAGTGGTAGGCCAGTGCCACATACCCAAGGCTATAAGCAGCATAACCCTGTTTATCAACATTTGCCAAAATCATGGTGGTTACATCTACCCTGGGCAGAATCCACCCAATCACCTCTGAGCATGGAAAAAGCTCAGGTCTAGTAGAAATTTTCATCAATGAAGATCTCTCTATATTGGCATAGATGGTTTCTTCTTCAAAACCTATGTCAAGTACTTCTTGGCGCGTTATTAATCTGTAAATTCCCCCCCACTGATATTCGGGTTCCACACCAACTATGCATTTGGTGTCCTCGTAGGTGTATTCAACTCTGGTAACGACTTCGAATTTGGGTTCCTCTTCTACTACAGGAGCCTTCTTCTTCTGATGTTTAGACATCTTGGATTCTGAGGAATTTCCCTGTCATATACAGAAATTTCTTTTAGGTTCTACTGGGTCATTTCCAGATAACATTCAAAATGGAGACAAACTATATAAGCATTTTACCTCGTCTATGCTAAACATGAGTGCATGTGAAATTTGCAGGCAACAACAGCAAGGGATTCTCCCCAGTCAACGTTCCCAACTAGCCCATGACTGTTTGGTGTAAGGAATCCGTCTGGTTTGTTGTCCGGCTATCGTAGGTCAAGTAACAAAAATAAAAGGTCTCACCGGTTACGGCCCAGTCCACCGTGTATGTTTTGTGTTTTTTAGTTTTAAGTATGACATGCAAGTGCCTATCTAAAAATGCAGATTGATTGAGAATGCGAGTGGTCACAATGTGATGCGCAAGTTCTTGCCTCTCGTCTTAGACACTCTTGCATCTAAATCACACACAGCAATGAATTAAAACTAAGTAAGTTGTCCCTAGGGAGCAAGACATTAATTCATGAGTAATGTAATATTGTTCACATGTTAAGATAAATCATAGATAGTTGTTCTTAGAATCAAAACACATAAACATGAATAAAATATACATGACAAGATAGCTCATCAATCGTTAAAACCTCCATTACTCATAGTGGAAATTATCACAGAATAAACCAGAGAACATTCAAGAACATAGGTTAAGAGAGTTAGAATGCTCTCACAGGTAATGAAACACAGTCGAAAAATGAAATAGTTCCCCTTCAACATTGTTCATTTAATCACATTCGAACCTTCCACATAGCACCTTCTCCAACAGGAAAAATTTGTAATTTATTATTGTAAAACGAAGTAGTTCCTCTTACAACCAATGACTCATAAGTTTTTCCCCGGAGAAAAAGCCCTGATCCCCTCTCTGGTTCCTATCTTTATACAAAACAACAAAACCTTTGGGTTGCCCCACCCCCTGACCTTCCGACTTCCCCGGCCATTTCAATCTCACCGTTTTGTCAGTTTGTGAGTGTTCATGATTTAGGCAATACGTTTGATCCGGATTTATGCGTGAACGAAATGAAAGAACATACACATAATAATAATCAAAGACATTTTGCAAAGATAACAGAGATACAGTAAACACATATTCTATTAAATGGCAGAAATAGAACAGACTGTAATACAATTGCTAGAATGGTGGTAGCTATCTCTGAGAAGAGATGTGGCTGCTACGCTCATCCGTGCTAAGCTAAATACAAAATGAGTCCAAAGGGGCCTATTTATAATAAGAATGAGGTGAGAACCCCAAAATTCCAAAACATAACCCTAGAAGATGAACCGTCATAAAGTTTGTGGCCCCAAGGTGGTAAGTTGAACAGTCAACTTCCTGGGGTCATAACTTTTGCATACGATCTCCAATTTGGGTGTTTGATAGCTCGCTGGAAAGGTCTGTCTAAGTTTTACAACTTCTGGTTGGCCAAATGAATGCCGATGGCAACCATTTGGCCTCGAATCTCCAAAAAATGTCGTTTAGGGCCTCAAAACGGCCCCGGAAGTTTGGGACCCGAAAAAATGTAGAAAAATAACTAGGAAACTGCCACAATGGATAATTGTTTTGAGCCAGTGGAATAGGTGGGTGGCCACCGATATCCATCTGGATCAACGTTACATTTCGGATTTAGTCTTATGAGTACTTCATATAACGGGACTAGCTCAGTCACTGCTGAACCTTTTCCAAGCTCGGGCCTCTGTTGTTATCGATTCCACTTTGTCTTTTATTCATCCCTTTTAAGATCCCGTTGATCTCAGAACATCTCTGCCTATCATTTTTCAGCCAGGTTCCTTCTGCTTTTCCCTTCATCTATGTCTTCTTTGCCGCAGTAATCTGAAGAATATTCTGAGTCCGCCTGCAGTCAAAACAAAATTCATCATTAATTCGGACTGTGTCTTGTAAACCATACTAACAATAAAATTGATCATCAAAATGAGGCCCTGTACTGCGCTCTCATTGCGGAAACCTTAAAATGATAGAAAAAGAAAACTCCGCCGCCCATGAAACAAGGTAATAACACATACAGAACAGGCGGGAAAAACCTTCACCGACGGGAAAAATCACTAAAGCATCGGCAAAATAGTTTAATTAACAACCGCGATGATAGGCTTCAGACGGACAACGATTTTTGTGGGACATTAAGTCTATCGGCGTCGAAAAGACTAAATTCCAAAGCATCAGGCAGAAACTCCTAGTCGGCAAATGGAACGACTTAAACGTCAGGAGGTCAGTGCATTGCGCAGCCGCAATGGCGGAAGACGAAAAGACTACGGGCTCCGAGGCAAATAAACATATCAGCGAAAACCGCAACAACACATCGGCGAGTGGAGCAGTTACATGGCAGACATTTAGTTCGCTTGGGATCCATAATGACGGAAAGCAAACATACTACAGCCTTCAAACAAAGCTATACACTTTTCGATATGGTGTGGAAACATCATGAAAACGTTAAGTGTTCCGAAATTCATAGAGTTGTGCAGCAGTTTAAGAAGCTTGTCTCATCTCCAAAATAGCGGCTTCATAAAGATAAAAAATTATCGACTCAAACCTCAACCATCCTCTGACAACGCAAAGCGACTCGAAATAACAACATTACAACATCGAAACAGTCAAAGCTATCCATCAGAAAAATCATTGTTCAGCTTCCGCAACGACGGCCCCGTGGGAAAATATGGCTCCAATGCATTGTTAAATGACCTCCAAACAACCAAACTAAAAAAGTTAAGCTCCAAAAGACTCTCGATCGGGTAGCGACGAAAAATTATGTTTCACCCCCGAAACAGCGGCGAAAACAAGAAATAGACTCCCGATATCAAAGAAAGAAATCGTAGATTAAAAGGTCACATTTTAAAACCAATGTTCAAATTCCACAACTCAAAGTAGTTTCAGACATAAGCAATCTCCCGAAAGGAGTGAAAACAATCCAAACTTGTAGCAGAGGGAAGATAAAGCAGAGTTCATAGACTTAAACAATTTTAGGCAAGATAAAAATTAAGAGGAGGGTCCAAAAATTCAAAAATTTGGGAAAACAGTTGCAGCTGCAACAATTGGCGACTACTTAGTGAACCTAGATCTCTGGACAATTTATTTCTTAAGTATCATACTGTTTAACAATAAAATGAACATGTTGAATTCTTTTAGATGTCTAGATTTCCCAAATGGCAAATATATGTACTTTTAATCATTGATGATAGTCCAATTTGGGAGAATGGAAACCAAGATTTCCAAATCAAGATAACTCTTTCAAAGCCAGGAAGATGAGTTTCATTTAGTACCTATGTCTTCAGGTAGCTGCCAGCTTGGACACCACAGGATTGTAACATATGGTAAACAGAAATATTCATTTGTTCCTCATTCCCATGCCATTTTTCACTTTTGTGCTTTTGGACTTTTGTCCTTTTCATATGAGTCCTCCTGCATGCCTTTCTTTCTGAATTTTTATTCAGGCTCCTCTATCCATAGTGTCCTTTTGTGTGAGAGATTTATTTGAATTTCAGCTCACGGACGGAGAATAAATTTTGGCAATTTAGTACTTATATGGTTCAGTACTTTGTTTCGATACATATTGCTTTCATAGGAGCTTTTGACTCTTATATTCCTTTTGGCATTCAATTCTTGGCATGGGATCATTTATATATACTATATTGTTTACCCTACTTCTTTTCCATGGGCCTTTTGCTGTCACTCCATAGGACATTTTTAAATGTGAGATGGATGGAGCCTCAAAATAGTATTTCGGACCTTTTGATTGTGGTTTATTTTACAAGGATAAGGTAGGAATTCAATGTGTTCATAGCCATTCAGAAAAACTGCTAAACTAGAAGAAATTCTTTCAGATAAAACAATAGTACACAGTCTTACACTCAAGGACTTTAATCACTCCAAAATTTTGCCTCCTTTTTATTGAAATCAATCAAAATCTAAACTAAAACAAAACATAAATAAATCAAAATAAACAGTCAAATCAATTTATTTATGTACAAGATAAAAGAACAAAAACAAAACTCAGGAAAAATAAGGTTTGAGAACTAAACCATTTACTAGCAAGTTCTCTTCCCACCCCTATAAATATTGAAACTTATAGGTTGAGGGGGCGAGCTTTGCCATAATCTGGAAAGGGCCTACCCATAACTGTTGAAATTTCGTGTGCTTTCATTTCTGATCATGGGGGTGGTCCCATTTGAGCACCAAATCTCCCACCTAGAATTCTTTTGTTCTAGCTTTGTGTTTATCAAACCATCTCTTTACTACCTCCTGTTGTTGTTTAAACATTCTCTGGCCTTGGATCTAGATTCCTCTGCCTTCAAAAGATTATGTATCCTTACCTACAAAACTTCATTATCTGATCCTCTGGATTCCTGAGCTATTATGGAAGAGGGTAGCATGATATTGGGGGGTAGAATGGCCTCTTTTCCATAAACAAGGGTATACAGGGACACACCTAATGAAGTCTTGGGGGTGACCCTATCAGCCCAAAGAGCATTTGGTAATGCTGAGTGCCAACTCCTCTGATTTTCTATCACTGTCTTTTTTAAAATCCTAATCAGATTCTTGTTTGTAGATTCAACCAAACCATTTTCCTATGGATAGTAATTGGCAGAGTAGTGCAACTTAATTCCTTTCTCATGAGCAAATGTAGTTAATCTAATCGAGGAAAATTAAGTAGCATTATCGAAAACTAAAGAAATTGGAACTCCAAACCTGGTCATAATATGATCTTGCAAGAAGTCCATGACCGCATCTTCATTTACTTTATGCAACGAAATGGCTTTGACCCAATGAGTGAATTAATCGGTTGCTGTCAAAATATACTTGTGTTGCAGGGAATAATTCGGTTTTATCTCCCCAATGATATCCATCCCCCACTGCTCAAAAGGTTCTCTTATCATCAGAGGCTTTAACGGTCCTGCTGCTTTAACTTGTCTTCCACCACACCTTTGACAAATGTCGCATTTTCTGACATGAGCGTGTGCATATTTGAACAGTGTCGGCCAATAGTATCCGGCTCTGAGAATTTTATGAGCTATAGTATCTCCGAAGAGAAGTCCTCCAGCAGGCCCATCATGTAAATCTATCATCACCTTCTTCGCATCTTCTTTCTCTCAGCATCTAAGAATAACTCCATCATAATTCTTTTTGAATAATATCCCTTCAACAATTTGATATGAGGCTGATTTAAGACACAGTTCCCTTCTTTGCTTAGAATTCCAATGTTCCAGTAACAATCCCACCTAAAGGTAATGCACAAGGTCTCGATACCAGGAATCCAGAGCTGTGAAGAGAGGACATACATCCATCAAATTTAACTTAGCTTCATCTTCTCAGTCATGTTCTTCATTGTCTTTACTTTCAGTCATCAGTATGCACAATCCTTGCCCTTTAACTATGGAGGCTGGCTTGAATTCAAGGTCATACTCCTGTAGAGATTTTACCCAGTTGCCTCTTCTTTCTCCTAACTCCTTTTGTATGAAAAGAGACCTCATAGCTGGGTGTGGAACTATTACCTTTGTCTAGTTCTTAAGTATATATGGTCTGAATTGTTTCACCGCTTTGAACACTGCATAAGCTTGTTTATCCACAGCTGGGTAATTCAATTCAACTCCTTGTAGACCAGTGCTCATAAATGATATGGGGAACTCATCTCCCCCATCTTCCTTCTGGGTAAGCACAACTGCTAGTGAATCATCAGATGTGAAAGTGTACAAAATAAAATCTTTCTCAAAATCCGGACTTTTGAGGGAGGGTGCGTGCGCAACAGCTATTTTAATTTTACTAAATGTGTTCTTCTCTACATTAGTCCACTTGAATTGTATACTTTGTTTTTCCATTTGCTGCAAAGGTTTAACAATTTGAGCGAAATCTGGCACAAACCTTCGCACAAAATTTATTGTCCCCATAAATGATTGCATGCCCTTTTTATTATGGGGTAAGGGAATCTGTTCGATGGCTTTGATCCTTTCTAGGCCTATGGAGATCCCCTTCTTAGAAACCACGTGACCCAACAACTTACCTTTTGTAATGGAAAACACACACTTCTTGGGGTTTAGCGAGATACCATATTTTCAGCAGCGTTCAAAAATCTGCTTTAGATGAAATGTGTGTTCCTCTCTTTTCTTTGAAAATATAATGATGTCATCGAGGTATACTACAGCACTGTGGCCAATCATACCATAGAAAGCTATGTTCATAGCCCTCTGGAAAGTAGCTCCAGCTTTTATGAGTCCAAAGGGCATCCTTCTGTAAGCAAAAGTTCCCCACCTAGTCCTGAATGTTGTTTTTAGTCTGTCTCCTTCGGCTACTAATACTTGATTGTAGCCTGAGAATCCATCTAATAAAGAGAATAGTTTAGAACCTGAAACCATTTGCAATATCTACTCCATGGGTGGAACAGGATAATTGTCTTTATCTGAAGCACGATTTAAGTTTCTAAAATCCACACATAGCCTAATTTCTCCAAATTTCTTCCTTAACGGTAGCAGATTTGAAACCCATTCCAAGTGTCTAACCTTGAAGATAATTCTAGCATCCAATAGTTTCTTAACTTCACTCTGGATTAAAGGTTCTAATTTTGGATGCATTTTCCTTAAAGGCTGCTGATAAGGTTTGATTCCATATTTGATGGGGATAACATGCTGGATAATATTGGTTTCATGTGTCTTCAGATCTTCATACATCCAGGAAAAAACATCTTTGTATTGTTTGAAAAGACTGATAAACTTATTCCTTTCACCTAGGGAGCAACACTTTCCCAAATTCACATATTTAAGCACAATTTCAATCCCCAAATTAATCAACTCGAACTGTAGAGACAAGCTGTGAGTCTTCACATTCGCTGGTCTTCTAAATTTCTCGTTTAAATCAAACATTTGTTCTAAAGTCCTAACTCCCTTAGGAATAAAATTATCGAATTTTAGCTCGGCTTGATGTTCTTCATCATCAATAATCGCCCCTTTGAAGGTCTCATCATTTGTCAAGCATTCTATAATCTGTTGATCATCATTGAACACTCGTAGATTGGTAATCATATCTGGAACTGAAGGCCTGAAAAGAAATTCAACAGAGCACTGATTATTAGAGGGCACAAGCCTCGTAGCTGAGGTGGCCAACAAGTCAGCTACTGCATTCTTAAGTCTAGGAATCGATACAATGTTAAATGCATCAAAACATTTAAGTAAATCCCATACTTCATTTTGATAAGCTTTCAAATGAGGAGAAATGCAATGTATTTGATTTCAAATTTGTTTTAGAATTATTTCATAATCTCCAAATACTCTTAGATTTTTTTCCTTTAATTCAATTGCTTTCCTTAATCCCTGAACCAATGCTTCATATTCAGCAGTGTTAATGGTACATTCAAACTCTAACCTACATGAAAGAAAATGTTTGCTTTCCTTAGGGTCAATCAGGACACAGCCGGCTCCCAACCCCTCTAAAGTATTAGAACCGTCAAATAAAAGCGTCCAAAAATTGCTAACCACTACTATGCGAGAATTAGCATCTACATCTACAGCTAAGTCTACTGTTTTACAATCGATTTCATCAACCTGTGAAAACTGAAGGAGATCAAGTTGAGCGTCTGATGTATTGTTGGCTTCTTCCACTTGATAGTTTCTTGGTTCCAGCTCAATAAAGTAATTTCCCAAAATATAATCCACTGGTTCATTTTTTCCTTCGAACTGAGTAACATTGTGCTTCATGTGGGGTTCCCTCAAAACTTTAATTTGATTTGGGCTTCCTTTATATGGTAGCCACAGATGCGACCAGTCTGAGGCAAAATATTCGTTCAACTTTCCTGACCAATCTCTTCTCAAAACAAGTCCATAAGCTTTCGGCATGTCAGCCACCACAATATCAATGAATTGACACACCCTATCATTTGAAGATAAGCGAACGAGAACATCCTCCATTTCCCCAATTACCTTCACATTCGTTCTATCCAACTGAACGACCTTCCAGGTAGATGGTTTAGGTTGTCCATTTATCTTTTCGCAGACCAACAATGGCATGACATTGACTGATGCTCCCGAGTCTACTAGGCAGTTATGCACGTTGTGGTTGAAAATTTCAAAAGTAAGGAGAAAAGGTGGATTCTTGCTTTTAGGATTACCTCCCATACTCGCTTCACCAATTTCTTCTTCTTGGGGATGATTGTCAGTGGGCAGCCTCTCCTTTGAGACTTCAAGTGCTTTCAATAGCTTTTCTTTCTGTTGCGGTACATTGCACATTTCAAATAATGAGATGTTTTCCCTTACCTTTTTGATGTCCTCCACAATGTCATAATCCATCTTATGTTCCGTGAGATTCGATTTTACATCATTTATTTTTTCTTCACTGGGCTTAGTAGGCATGTTGACCTATCTAGGATTTTGACTGGTGATGGTAAATTCCATAATTTTATTAGTTGTGGAGTTGTTTTGAAATTTCTTGACATTCTTTTGAAGTATTTTGATCTTCGGGAGCATAAGACTGTTTTCCTTAATCAACCCTTGGCTTCTCGTCGTTACATTTGTTTCCAGGATTCCCTCGTGTCTCAGGTCCTCTTCTTCCTCAACATCAAACAACGATACACAATCCCATAAAACCATGGCCTCATCCTCATGTTTTTCTGTTGATTTATTGTTGTCTTTCCCTTCTTCATCATTGTCTTCAGTTAATTTGGAATCCAACAGCTGATTCATGACCAACGTCATTGAATTTATCCCCTGAGGACAATTCTTTTCAGAATGGGGTTGTTGGTGGAAAGTGACAAAGTTATCCATTCCCACCTCCATTAAATTCATAGATGCAGGGCTGTGCAGAGGGGGTTGGGATTGATTGTTATCTTCTCTTTTCTTGTAATATGGCTTATATAACTTTTGGGCTTCCTTTTCATTTTCCAAGTCTATGATTCTATTAGAGAGCTTCTGCATCATCTTTGCCATTCCTTCAAAATCTGGTGATTTCTCCTCTTTAGGCTTAGTAAATAACAAATCCTTCCTCCCAACATTTTTTTCTCCTGATCGTTTAGGATAATCTTTGATACTTTCCCTTTCAGCCTCTACTCTCTCCGCTTCTTCATAAGTCTTTGCTAGTGTAGGTTTGGCCTTCATTTTGGAAAACATGGCCAACTCAGGTCCTAGAGCTGAGGTATAATATTCAATCAGGACTTAATCTGAGGGTTTGTTAGCTTCAGAAAAATTCTTAAGATAGGCTGCGAATATTTGGGTAAAACTGTGCACCTTCTCTTTTCTTTCTTTCTTTAAGGTGCATAGTCCTTTCATAAGAGCTACATGAGTTTTTTGGGTTGCATATTTACTTCTAAAAATCCTTTCGAAGGTATCCCAATCTGGGATAGAGTTTGCAGGCAAACCAAAGTACCATGATGTCGCTGCTCCTTTAAGGGTGTGTGGAAAAAGTCTACAAACTACATCCTCATATTCCCCATCCCTTAATCCTTCTATTGCCAAATAGAAACTTTGCAAATGGTCATCTACTAACGTCTTCTCATTTGGATCAAACTTGGGCAACATCTTTTCGAAAGCTTGAGGTAAATCATGCAAAGGAGGTGTTAGGTTTAAAGGTGATATGGCTTTCCATGTAGGTGGTGGATTTGGTGAGTTGGGTGGCTGATTTGCGTTTACGTCTACCATGAGTCTGGGTGGAGAGTGAGGTGGTGAATGAATAGGAGCATGAACAAGAGAATCGTAAGGGGTATCTGGGCCTACTTGATTCAAAGTCTATACAACTTCCTGTAAGGTTGTTTCTACAAGTTCTTCCAAATCTCCAACCAACACTAAGTCTTCCAATATAGGACAGTCTTTCTTTTTATATTCTCTTCTGAGCAAGTCAAGGATAATCAGTAATCCTCCAATATTCTTCATGTATGCCCTAGTGTGTCTTCTCATATCATTAACAACTTTGTTATT
This sequence comes from Pseudotsuga menziesii, assembly GCA_001517045.1. Lineage (NCBI taxonomy): Eukaryota > Viridiplantae > Streptophyta > Pinopsida > Pinales > Pinaceae > Pseudotsuga > Pseudotsuga menziesii. The sequence continues at coordinate 131,956 of LPNX011154077.1, read as the reverse complement.
GATAGAATACAAGTACTCTCTACCCTTCTCTTCAGGAATTGGATTGGAAAACAAACTATTTTCTGAATTGTCACTGGTGGAATAATTTCGAGAAAATGGGTTTCCTCGACCAGCCATGCACTGGCAGCCCTCCTTCTAGAGCTAGAAAATTGTTGAGGCCTGGAAATTCGCAGGCAACAACAGCAAGGGATTCTCCCTAGTCAACGTTCCCAACTAGCCCGTGACTATTTGGTGTAGGGAATCCATCCGGTTTGCGGTCCGACTACCGTAGGTCAAGTAACAAAAATAAAAGGTCTCACCGGTTACGACCCAGTCCACCATGTATGTTTTGTGTTTTTTAGTTTTAAGTATGACATGCAAGTGCCTATCTAAAAATGCAAATTGATTGAGAATGCAAGAAGTGGTCACAATGTGATGCGCAGGTTCTTACCTCTCATATTAGACTCTCTTGCATCTAAATCACACACAACAATGAATTAAAACTAACTAAGATGTCCCTAGGGAGCAAGACATTAATTCATGAGTAATGTAATAATGTTCACATGTTAAGATAAATCACAGATAGCTATTCTTAGAATCAAAACACATAAACATGAATAAAATATACACGACAAGATAGCTCATCAATCGTTAAAACCTCCATTACTCATAGTGGAAACTATCACAGAATAAACCGGAGAACATTCAAATCAGAACATAGGTTCAGAGAGTTAGAACGCTCTCACAGTTAATGAAACACAGTTGAAAAATGAAATAGTTCCCCTTCAACATTGTTCATTTAATCACAATCGAACCTTCCACACATCACCTTCTCCAACAGGCAAAATTTGTAATTTATTATTGTAAAACAAAGTAGTTCCTCTTACAACCAATAACTCACAAGTTTTTCCCCGCGGAAAAATCCCTGATCCCCTCTCTAGTTCCTATCCTTATACGAAACAACAAAACCTTTGGGTTTCCCCGCCCCCTGACCTTCCGACTTCCCCAACCGTTTCAATCTCATTGTTTTGTCAGTATGTGAGTGTTCATGATTTAGGCAATACGTTACATTTCGGATTTAGTCTTATGAGTACTTCATATAACGGGACCAGCTCAGTACCTGCTGAACCTTTTCCAAGCTCGGGCCTCTGTTGCTATCGATTCCACTTTGTCTTTTATTCATCCCTTTTAATATCCCATTGATCTCAGAACATCTCTTCCTATCACTTTTCAGCTAGCTTCCTTCCTCTTTTCCCTTCAGATATGTCTTCTTTGCTATAGTAATCTGAAGAATCTTCTGAGTCCGCCTACAGTCAAAAAAAAATTCATCATTAATTCGGACTGTGTCTTGTAAACCATACTAACAATAAAACTGATCATCAAAATGAGGCCCTGTACTGCACTCTCGTTACGGAAACCTTAAAATGATAGAAAAAGAAAACTCTGCCCCCCATGAAACAAGGTAATAACACATACAGAATAGGCAGGAAAAACCTTCACCGGTGGGAAAAATCACTAAAGCATCGGCAGGATAGTTTAATTAACAGCCGCGGAGACGGGCTTCAGACGAACAACGAGTTATGTGGGACACTAAGTCTATCGGCGTCGAAAAGACTAAATGCCAAAGCATCGAGCGGAAACTCCTAGTTGGCGAACGGAATGACTTAAACGTCAAGATGTCAGCGCATTGTGCAGCCGCAATGGTGAAAGATGAAAAGACTACGCCACGGAAAATAAACATATTAGCAAAAACTGCAACAACAAATTGGCGAGTGGAGCAGTTACATGGTGGACATTTAGTTCGCTCTGGAGCTGCAATGGCAGAAAGCAAACAGACTATAGCCTTCGAACAAACATCTTATAGTTGTGCAGCAATTTAAGAAGCTTGTCTCATCTTCAAAATAGCGGCTTCATAAAGATCAAAAATTCCTGACTCAAACCTCAACCATCCTCCGACAGTGCAAAGCGACTCGAAATAACAACATTACAACATCGGAACAGTCAAAGCTATCCGTCAGAAAAATCATTGTTCAACTTCCGCAATGGCGGCCCCATAGGAAAATATGGCTCCGATGCATTGTTAAATTACTTCCAAACAACCAAACTAAAAACGTTAAGCTCCAAAAGACTCTCGGTCGGGTAGCGACGAAAAAGTCAGTTTCACCCCCGAAACAGCGGCGAAAACAAGAAATAGACTACCGATATCAAAGAAAGAAATCACAGATTAAAAGGACACATTTTAAAACCAATCTTCAAATTCCACAACTCAAAGCAGTTTCAGACATAAGCAATCTCCCGAAAAGCGTGAAAACAATCCAAACTTGTAGCAGAGGGAAGACAAAGCAGAGTTCATAGACTTAAACAATTTTAGGCAAGATAAAAATTGAGAGGAGGGTCCAAAATTTCAAAAATTTGGGAAAACAGTTGCAACTGCAACATGTTCTTATACCATATGTTGGTTGTTACAGATGTCTTCTAAGTGGTTCGTAGGTTTCGCAAATGGCGCTAGTTGCCACACTTGTAAACTGGCTTTAGCCGCATGGGTCATTTACTCACCCCTAGGACAGCTAGTTGCCTCTCGAGGCGCTTACTTAGGTCCTACTACCAATAATGTGGCTGAATACAGGGCTGTCATTGAGCTTTTATGGGATGCTTTGTCACGTGGCATCACCCAGCTGGAAGTCAGACTTGAATCTCAACTGGTGGTTTCCTAGCTCAATCGAGTTTATCAGGTGTGGAACCCTATTTTACTATGTCAATCTATTCAAGTTAGGTTATTGGAAAGAATTTTGAGTTTATTTCATTCAATCATATTCCAAGAAATCAAAATTCATTAACTGATGCATATGTTAATTATATCTTGGACTGGCACTTAACACATTTTGCATAAAAATATACAACATATACATTACAAAACACATGTAAATAAAATATGAAATATATGTGTGTGTGTGTGTGTGTATGTGAATATCTATCCATATAGATAGGCCGAGTTTATGATCCTCAGATCTATTCATAACTATATAATATACAAAAAATATACAAAAAATGGATCGAAGTCCATAAAATGCTTCTAGGTCTAAGATTGACCACCCTGGTCATCATGTCCACCCTAGTCATCTAGACCACCGTGGTCCCCTTGATCATCCTGATCAACCTGCTCTCAGGCTTCTTCAGCTTCCTCAACTGCAACAGCCTCAACAACGTCGATGTACACAAGTATTGCTCTAGCTACCTGCCTCATAAGGCGTATCCAAACAGGTGGTATACCAACCACTAGCTCCTGCATAATGACACGGATATGCTCAATACGCAAAGTAGGTACTCTTTGGGTAAGCCTGGCCAGCTTTCCCTCAAGAACCCTAATCAAGCCATGGTCCTCTCCCGCCATAGGATGCACATACATATGTGGATGCCCAGTAGGGCGGACTGGTCCAATATCTACATTTTAACATTTTATAGGATTAAAAACTCTTATACATATGTATATATATTTTATGACTAAAATTCATAAAAATTTAAAAACTTGAAAACAAAAGACCTGACGCTCCCCATGCTCCTCCAGGTGGGAGGACAAGGTCGGTGTCACCTAGAAAGTCTATCCCAGCATATGGAAATTGTTCCAGTGCTGGTAGCTTTCGCTCCTACCATAAGTAGAAGTCGTCGTTGTATACACTCTGAACTGATCAACCACCTCCCTAGCGGAGGAATATTTCTCCCCACCTACTCAGTCTAGGTTGATGGGGAAAACGAACTGGTAGTGGTACTGCAGGACTCAAACCAAGCACCCTCTCAAAGAAAAATGCCACCAATATGCTAGAATAACCAAAGTTTTTCGTTGGCCTCTTTTTCAATCAGAGAGTTGCTTCCTCATTATTAGGATCTCTCCCGAACACCAGTCATATAGGGCTCCCTGTGGACAATCCACTGCAAATCTCATTTGGTTTCAAGTTTCAAGGTGAAGTGATGATGACCCTACAGCCCTCACTATAGTACTTGCCAACACATGTAATGGCAAGCTGCAAATATGAACAATAGGGATGCAACTACCCCTCTTTTGAGTACCGAGGGCACAATATGTATCAATATAGTTCTGCACACTTAGAAGGTCACCACCTCTACCAGTACCTTCCAAGTTAACCGGAGATCCTCATCGTGACAAATCGGAGATGAAGTAGATATCTTCCAAGGTAATCTCTAGAAACTCACCTTGTAGGTCAAACATACCAAGATCATGATTCCAATAGTTTATCATAAACTCTAATAGGTGGACATTGGATCGCATAGGTGAGGTACATAATAATTTTAGCAACCCACTTTGCTGCAAAGCATGTACCATGGGGGCATTTCATAGAGATTCTTAGTCCATGTATTCATGCTCCCTCTCCCTCCACTCCAGCACCATGTTTCAATCTGATAATAAGCCAAGGATCAAACATTAAATTCATAGAAAAACTTTGATTTTTGGCCCTACATAGCCTTTTCATACCTCGCGCAGTGTACACGACTGTCCTTCGGAAAAGTCGCATATTGTACACGACTTGCTTTCAGGAAACCCAAGTACAAAATGTGTGTACACGACTGTTGATATACCATACCTGTGTACACAGCATGGCTGCTTTGAGGATGGTTGAAAACATCAAATCTTTGCCAAAATTTGAAATTTGCTTGGATCAAATGAAAGAGCATGGAGAGTAGTTTTACCTGGCACTTGCGGTATTGAGAATTGTCCACAAAGGTTGTACACAACGAGCAATTAAAGGCAGAGATAAAACTTGTATATTTTGGATAAAAATTCAAATGGTGAGTTTTTTATTTCTATTTTGAACTATTTATAGAAATATTATTTCAAAAGTGGGTTTTAACCTATAGTTCATATTTTTTTATAAAAATCAAACCAATACCATGTCTTTTTTCTTCAATGTAACAGGTCTAAGGTCACTTGAAGTTGTTTTTCACTCATATAGGATAGGATTTTGGTCATTCATATCCATTTTTGCATTTATACCTAATCCATCTTAACCCTAGAAATACTACTTTAACCACGGACTATGGTATTTTAACCATTAGTACCTTGTCTATGCCATTGTTCTTCCATGGATAGGGCTTTCCTTACATGAATACCCTAGATTAGATCACATTTATTGTCTTTTGGTACTCATGTTGCATTTGTCATAGGTTTAGGGGAGTCTCCTTAGTTATTTTTCACGCCAAATTGAGCCTCATTTTGGTCTCTTTTTACAAGTTATACCTTTTTTAAGACTCCCCGCCCTTATGGAGTTTCTTTAGGCCCAGGTCTAACTCCTCAAAATACACTTGACTTCCAAGTAAACTTGTCCGGTCAAGCTCATTAATAATATGTGAATGGGCATCCACATTGGTGGTAGGTTATCTCTTTCTCGGACCATGTGGAATAATACGAGAAAGGATCACTCTCTTTTCTACAGAATTGAGAAGAGTACTCTCAGGCATAGGTTTATCATTTTTCCGAACCTGAGGGACTAAATTTACGGAAAAGGAACACCCGATATGAGCTTAGTTTTCTCTTTTTCGTGCTCTGTACCTAAACATGAAAAATATTCCAAGTGTACTTTATGTCTTTGTCATGCTCGTTAAACACCAAGAACAAAACATCGAGTTTATTATTGTAATCCCCATTCCTCGTACTTAAATGGATCTTTCTGAGTGATCTTGATTTCCTTCACACACATAAAACTCAAGCTATATGCTTCTTGAAGGAGCATTGGGTAGGTGGTAATTTAACCTTTTTTGGACCTCCCTGACTAAGTACGATAAAGGTTCACCTTTTCTTCTATGGAAGTTAAGAGAGTTCTTCTGTGGTGTGTTTTATACTTTTTCTACCCCAGGAGACTAAATTGGACAAAAAAGGACACCCCTGGAGTCTTCTTCGGAGTTTTTAGACTCTCTAACTATGAAAACAGCAAGTGAGCATGTACTAGTTCAGGCTCATAAAATCCACGAATCAGTGACATTATCAAGCATTATTCCCTCTTCTCTTCAAGCTTGTCAAAAATGAAGAGAGACTTGAGTTGATTTTCCTAGACTCGTTAAAATTTAACAAGAAAGATAAGGAAGAAGTTTTATTTTGATTCTCAGTCAGTGGTAGCATGTCATCCTTGAACATAGCACTCTCTGTACTTTTCGATACTCATGTCTCAGTGTTAACTTTCAGTTCAACTATCACTTCGAGTTTCTTACTCCTCCACTTTTCCGTTATACCTGGGGAATCTGATCGTGTATCCTACATGAAAGATAAGTCTAGTTGTATTATCTGCAAAGTTAAAAGTTGCCTTGGTTCATCTCTGTGTTGTTCTCACTGTTCAACGATTTATCCCTACATCTGATCTGTATCCTGATCCCATCATTGTTCTAACTGGTATTACTTGTGTATCCCTTCCTTTATCCAGTTCCTAGTCACTCTTGTGATCCGTTGGAGGATCTATTTCCTTCCTCATCACAATATGGTTTCTCATCAGCACTTCCCGATGACAAAGACCTAGATTTTTTTACGATAGTGCCATAGGATTCACTTAAATTCTTGGTGAATTCCTTTGCTTTAGTTGTCAATTATCACCTATTGGTTGACAATCTGTCGAATCCTATCCATGTTCGATTTCAACAACATCTATTCACATGGCCTGGATTGTACTGGTTCTTTTGTATTTTTTGACGAAGACCTTAGGTTCATATCTATGGCCTAAGTTGCGCAAGATTATGTTGTGTTCACTTACACAGTTTCTCGATCTTTGAAGACTCGTCATTATTGTATATTGTGGCTTCAATCCACCTTTGTAATATATGTGGTATTGAACCCGTATCATATGATGTACTCAAATATTTTAAAGGAGATAGTGTTCCAATATATTGAACATGGCATCCTTAGATATGAATTTGTATATGACATTACTATGTATTTGTTTCAGGTACTTCCTCTGCTCCATTGGACCTCTGAGTTCTCCAAGATAATGATTATAATGTATTTTGGCCATCACTTCCCTCTGACCTCACACATTAGGGGGCATTTGTTATCAACCCAAATGGCACTTCTCCATCCGAGTGCCAACATTCTTTATGTTGGTACACAAAAGGACAAACTAGGATTGAAGTATGCCAAAGCACTATAGATGGGCATGACTTGGGATGCATTTACCTCTTAAACCAGCTTGCTATATATTTTTCTAAGTGTTGAGTTGCATATGTGACTATATTCATTGCAACTTGCATGTTGTACATGACTATCATGCGCCTTGCAACCCACGTACACCAGCGTACGCAGGTTCCCTTCAAGCAACTCACGTGTCATACGAGGGTTTCCTATATCAATAGTCGTGTACATCTTAGTTTGGATTTAAAAAATATAAAACGTGATTATATGAGATTAGTTGGGCCCTAATATTTAACTACCTCAACTATTTCAACCACCCCAGCCTTCGAAACTACTCTATTTCCCAAATTATAAATAGAGGGCTTGGGGTGGGTATAAATAAATTAATATAGGAGAGCAAAGTTATGCTGGTGGTATATTTTCAAAAATATTGGAGCAGCAGAACTCAGAGTCCTTTGGTTGCAGAGGAGTCCTTGTCTCAGAAGTTGGGTTATACTCTTATCTCATTCAATGATTGTTAATAAAGAGAATTCTTCTTCCAACCTT
>LPNX011154077.1:97497-112247 GCA_001517045.1 Pseudotsuga menziesii | reverse complement strand
TGCATGAGATATTACTTGAAGGATTTTCTCTTTGCAGGTGAAAGAGGTGCATCCCTGGAAGCTTTGGAGAGAAGAGGAGCGGGAGAAGATCAAGCTTGGATAAACCGTTGGTTATCGGGTAAGTCAAGACTTTCTTCCTATTCCCTTTCCATTCTCTGGTAAAGCTGACTATCTGAAAGGTTAGTAGTAAGTTGGTAATCCCAGACCCTAGGTTACAAGGGTGCTTAATCCTAAACAACACCACAGTATGGCCAAACATGATGAAGACCTACAGAAGCCATTCTCTAGGAGAATGGAGGCACCTAGTCAGTTACCAGGAAATTGATTCAGTCTGGGACTGAAGCTCAGCTTAGTGCTGAGAGGCCATTCTTTGGGAGAATGGAGGTACTTGGTCAGTTACCAGGAATTTGTTTTAGTCTGGGACTGACACTCAGCCTAGAGCTGAGAGCCATTCTTTGAGAACAAAAGATGTAAGTGCTGGGAGGGCCATTCTAACATGGTTTTTGGATGTGTTCCTCTCATGGTCAGATATAAGTGCTGAATAAGATGAAGACCTACCTAGAGGCTAGGCCTACAATGAGCATGAAAAAGGGAAGGCTCTGTATAACTTCCTATGATGAGAAGAATGAAGAGATAGCACCATTTGATTGAGATAGCGGAAGCATCGATGATGATCCACTGATGCTCAGATCAAGTGATGATCCAGTGATGCTCCAGATCAAGTGATGATCCAGTGATGATCCAGACTTGATGAATATGACTTGACAATGAAGATGACTTGAATATGAACATGACTTGAAGATGACTTGATGATGATCCAGATGATACAGAGAATAATACTTGTGCTGATAAATTGTGTTGAGAGAATACCTTCATAGTTAAGAGGGATTGTTGATGTATTTGTAACTTCAGAATGTATTCACTTGTATATCTTATGTATTGTACCCCAATGTTTATTCCGAGAAGTATCTATAATGTAATTGAGTCATGTCATGCCCCGATGTTCCAATCGGGAGATTCAATAATGTAAACAAGTCATGTAAATTCATTGAGGTTGACCTTCCATTGTAATTCGGGGCAATAATCCCCACAATTGAGTCAATTTTAACCCTCCTTGTTGATCAAAGTGAAAATTCCCCACAGTTGCGAGGCACTAGGGTTATTAGACTCTCATAGAGAAGTCGACCCTGGTAAGTAATTGTTAAGTGAGGCTGAATTGTTGGAGTGGACATAAAGTGAACGGTATAATATAAATAGAAGTGAGGCTCTCCTCATTTCTACACAAAACACACACTCACTCACTGGGGTGCATGAGTGAGAGAGGAGAAGCTCTCTCGAGTGAGAGAGAGAGAACAGCTGTTGGAGATCATCTTTTCTGTCTTTGGGTTTTTCTACTGCCATTGGTGTTCATTCTATCTCTAAGGAAGTTGTGGGGTTTTCTCCTTTATGTTTTCCCCGAGGAAAATTATTTGTCTCTTTTGTTTATTGTTGTGCATGTTATTCTCTCATATAATATCCTAAAACCATATTGCTTAAATGATAAAAATCTAACAAGGATGTGTATTGGGAAAGCATGCAGAGCGAAACTATGAGAAAGGGAAAGCAAGGAGAACTATCCAAGTGATTGATTTGGTTCACTAAAATCTTATTGTACCTCTTCCTACACTCTCTTATGGGGGATTAAGGTATGTTTTGAATTTCATAGATTATTTCTCAAGGTATTTTTGGGTTTATCTCCTCAAACTAAAATATGAAGTCTTTGAGACTCTTAAAGTTTGGAAATCCCTAGTTGAGAATGCATGTGGGAACAAGATCAAGGTCCCAAGGACTGAAAATGGAAAGGATTATGTGAACAATAGTTTGAAACATATTTTTGAAGAATGTGGCATCCAAATGCAGCATTCAATGCCCTACACACCACAACAAATTGGTGTTGCAGAGTGCAAGAACAGGGCTCTCAAGGAGATGCCAACCTGTATGATTGAAGCGTAGGATTTGAATCCTAAGTTATGGGATGAATCCATTAACTATGTTGCATACATATGAAACATATCTCCTCACAAAGCTCTGGATGGAAAAACACCATATGAGGTTTGGTTTGGTCACAAGCCAAGTGTTTCACACTTCAGGGTATTTGGCTCAAAGGCTTGGGCTAGGATTCCTCCATAGAAAAGAAAGGACTTGCAACCTCAAAGCAAGGAGTCCATCATGATTGGATATGATGAATATTCAAAGGGATACAAGCTCTTTGATCCCTCATCTCAGAAGACATTCTTAGAAAGGATTGTACAATTCAAAGATGAGTTCATGCAAGAGGTCGAACTAGATCATGGGGAATGCTCACATCCTCCACTCCATGATGATGTAAGTGATGAATATGTTTATGATTTTTATGATTTTGATATTATTGAAGATGATTATGACATACATTCATATCCTAATTCTCCCATTCAGCCGAAATGGGTTGAGAAAACTTTTGAAGCTGCTGGAAATCTAGTTGGTAATCCACTAGATCCTAGAAAGACTAGATCTCAAGTTCACACTGCTTTCTTTGCATGTGAAGTGAATATTGCTGAGAAATGATTTGTGATGGTTGTATCTGATCCTCAAACATATCAGGAATTGTCACTTGACCCAATATGGAAAGAAACCATGCAAGAAGAGTTCAACTCATTACAAGAAAATGAGACCTGGGAATTGGTTCCCTTGCCCTTCAAGAGGAAACTAGTGCAATGCAAGTGGGTATATATGACCAAAGTGGCTAATTATGGTTTATATATCAAGTATAAGTCCAGGTTTGTTACCAAAGGATTCTATTAATTCCAAGTAGTGGACTATATAGATACATTTGCACCGGTTGCAAAGATGGACTCTATCAGGCTAGTTTTAGCCATTGTTGCATCTAAGCGGTGGGAGGTTCACCACATATATATGAAGAGTGAATTTATTCATGGTGAACTTCAAGAGTATATCTATATGAATCAAACTAAAGGTTTCATTGATAATCCTTCACTTGTATGCAGGTTGTAGAAGTCTCTATATGGCCTTAAGTAAGCCTCAAGGGCTTGGTATTCCAAGATGGACAATTTTCTGCTCTTGCTTGGCTTTGAAATATGTAAATATGATCCTAATTGTATTTGAAGCATGTTGGTGACTTATTATAGGTCATAGTGTTGTATGTTGATGATATTTTGATTACAGGTAGTTTCACTAAAGAAATTGGATCGATTAAGTATTCTTTTCACAGTGAATTCTCCATGACTAATCTTGGTTTGTTGAAATAATTTATTGTATTGGAAATTGAGAAATATGAAGCAGGGATCAAGGTCATCCAACAAAATTATGTTGTAGACATTTTATTGAACTTTAAAATTGCTGAAGATAAGTATTCCAAGTGCCCATTCCTTTCAAGCATAAAACTAGGTGAATTTGGTGAGTCTCCATTGGTGGACAACTCGTTGTATAGACAACTAGTCAAGAGTCTACTGTATCTTATAGAATCTTGACCAGATTTGGAATATGTTGTAGGTGTTGTAGCAATATTTTTGCACCTTAAAAATAAACTAGTTCCTGATGTCCCTTCATAAATCCTTTCCTGAGATTATTTTGGTAACTTTTTTCCACCCTTAGGTTAATCGACACCTTTTATCAGTTATGACAAAGCGTTGTTGGTGCACTGTCATGTGGAGCAGAAAGCATCGACTCCTATTTTTCTATTGGAAATAGGAGATTTCAGTGCTCTTCCTTTGTGAGTAAAATGTGCTGGCATTGTTTCACCTTAAGCGAAGTGCGTCGGTGGACCTAAAACGTGAAAAAGAAGATTCTAGAAGCTTCCTTGTGAAAGCCTCCATGGAGTTGGTTCCTAATAGCTAGGGAGAGGTGTAATTCACCTTCCTCACCTGTTGGGATAACCTCCTATCCATTTCCTAAGTGAATCTCATGAAATCTTACCTATAAATGGAGCCTTCATGGAGTGAGTGAGGAAGGCTAAAGAAAGCACCCTTATGTTGTTGGAATGAGAACTAGTTTAGAGGAAAGATAGAGTGATCTTATGTGTGAATAGATTCTTGTAAGTGTGAAGGATTCTATATATGTCATGGAGGATAAATCCAACAACATCAAGGATTTATGGTTGTAATTTTACTCTCTTTTATTATTAATACAAAAGTGCTTCCCTTTCTCGTATTTAATGTGTGTTAATATCAGTTAAATGTTGGTAGACTCCTTGATCACTAACATAGATGATTGATTTGTCATGATGCTCACATGTTATGAATTTGTCTCTTGATCTCTTTTTCAATTACTGAAGATTTTAAGAAGGACTTTGGAACGAAGACAAAAAGTACTCAAATCTGAGGTATGAGTTTAGTTTCATGTTGATTAAATTGATTATCTAGGGGAAGGATATTTTGATGTGTTTCTTTTGTTCTACACTTGCATCATACAGGGTATAGGAACAAGCAGCGTCTGCACTGGTTGGAGAATTCCTTGAAACAAAATTGGAGACCATACTAGGGAATGCTTAATCCAATCAGATCTAGAGCAGATCCAATTAGATCTACAACTGTTGGTAACTTTCTCACTTATGAAGTTTACATTCTCTTCCTTATATCATTTCAGTGGATAAGGTGAGTGATCCATCTTGTTCCTTTGTTAATTTCCTCTATTTGGAAGTTGCTTTTACTTCTGTCCATCCAACTCATTCCAATTTTTTGGTTTCTTGTGCAGATATTTGCTTTTTCCATCCATAGATATGCCAACGCACTTAGCCTTATCTGATAGAGCATCGTTTCTTGATAGGTGCCTCGTGCCTCTTGGAATTCAACACCATCAGCGGCTTTTTGCAGTTTACATAGAGCATCATCGATTCCCTGTTGTGGTGGACAAAAAGCGTTGATACCACTACAATGCTTTGATGCATCCTACTTCTCTGCATCGAGGTAGGTCATTATACTGCCTGCATTTTGATTTCTTGATGATTTTGTTTCTTTGGAAAATTTCAGTGTGTTTTTCTTGAGTGCTTGCTTGTTGATTCTGGTGGTTTTGACAGTCTGATTCTCACTTGTTAAGCTCAGTTGCAAAACATTTATTTCCTCTTTTAGTGAAGAAGTCATAGTGAAAAAGGAATTGCGTGAAAGCTCAGTTTTAGATTTCTTGATTAGCATGGTCAATTCTCTAAAAGGTTTATGTTGAAAAAGGAAATTTGTAGCCTCTCTTAAATCTATTTGCTTTAAGCTGCTTTATGTCCTTTATGTTCAGAGTTACATTTGAAAATACAAAACAAACTAGTTATCTTGTCTTGTTTATGCATAGGAAAGTTTTATTCTTGGCTTGCATGAGTGATTTAGACAAGTAGATCTTTTTTGTGTGATTGAGTAGATTTAATTTCAATAAACATTAGAGGCTTCATTTTCTTTTCTTGATTCACAGAGTTAAGAGTTCTCATTGATGAAAAAATTTTGAGTTTGAAGAATTATTTGAATAATTGCTTGTTGGGTCTTGTAATTGAATCATTGAAATAGCATGGAATTGGTGTGTTGAAAAGAAAAGAAATGGTATTTTCCCTAATCTAGTTAGTTCTCATTGAAGGAAAAATCAAGTTGCATCACATATAGATTATAATTTGCATCTTAAAATACACCTCACAAACATTCACTAACCATTCAGATAAAATAAACGATAGCTTTAGGCTAAAATTTTATAGAAATTTGAGTGATAGGATAGAGACATGTTCCGACATCTTTAAACATAGGAATTGTCAATGCATGCATGCACTGCATCCCAGGGTCTGTGTGGTTCCTCCATGTACTATTGGTATATAGAATGGCCTTTCACATACCCTTGAGATATATCAAAAGGTACTTCACATACTCAATTGTATATCGGAGGGCCCCTTTCGAACGGTTGTGAATTAGACAACACTAATACGGATTTGAGCTCCCATGTACCTTGTGTATATCAGGATTCCCAAACCATTTCAGAAAATCCCTTTGGTCATCTTGTTGGAGAAATACACAGAGAAAAACACTCAAGGAGCTACTACCGCGCACGTGTCATCTAGGTAATCGGGTGTTCAGACAAGGGATGGTCCCAATCCTCCTTGTCGTGTTTCACTGTTGGACCCTGCGGTATATCACGAGTTGTAAAAACTTGACAATCCTAGTGAGATACTGGCTATCTTCAGCCCATCCTATCATTTAAGTCTGCTTGTAGACTTAGCTTGTGTAGGTTTTTTTGTGTGTGCTTTTCTTCTTTTTTGACCTAGAGTATAAAAATCATCCATCACCCTGGCTGAGCAATCTGTGAGGCGTTCTCGTAGATTGCAAGGTTTGCCACCTGAATATCCTTCTGCAATGGAAGGAACCAAAGGTGAAACCATGGAATGACCATCTTCCATTAATGCTCGTATAGAAAACCCATCAGCTATCAGGAATAGAGAAGAATTATGTGTTTATGATAATCCCTTGGTCGAACAGCCTCCTAGGACTGATACTACTTTCCATTTTCCAATGGAAGGTCATGTTGGTTCATCAATTGAGATTGGTGATCACCCAGATGATGATGCCAATCAACCAAAATATGGCCCTAATGCACCCTTTTGGAGAACTTCTTTAGGACAAGATAATATTTCCAAATTCGGAGTCACCAGACCATCTTTTGAAAATCCCCCTGTGGATGCTTCATCAAATGAAGAATTGTATAGAAGGTTTCAGTCATCTTTTGATCATTTAAAAAAACGTCATGACTACCTTTCTAATGTCATTGCTTCACCTTTACCTTATAAAGAACCCATGTCAGCTCTGCTACCCCTTCTTTTGAAAATAACACCACCTGGATACATGCCCTTTCATCACCTTGAATAGTTCCTGTCTCAGGGTCATTGACCCAAAATTTGGTGACTCAAAATCCAAGTCAAACTTCCCCCTCCCATACCCTTAATCAAAACTCTCCATCAGTTTCAACTCCCCCAATAGTCCCTTCAGTTGGGGGGCATCCTCCATCTCAATTTGCTTCACCTACTCATGGAGTTGTTTCTAGTACGGGGCAGAATTTATTAACAGGACCACCTACACTAAATACCCCTCCTCCTAATTCCTCTACAGTTGTACCCTCTTTCGGCCAGGGAGGATCCTCATGGGTCCAACCTGTCGTTATTCTGCTTTCTTGGGGATATACTTATCCCGACGATCAATCACCTACGGTTCACCAAGGTTATCAACCAGCATCGTCGGTGGAAGTCTATCTCATAATGCCCTACCCTGGGAATGTGTTTTTCACTTGGGGATAACAGAATTGGTCTAATGTCCCATCTTATGGAGGATCTTTCGTAAAAATTGTTGGGGGGTATGGTGGTCCACCCAAAGGCCCACCACTTGGAGGAACCCCGAGAGGACCTCGAGGATATGGAGGACCTGGTGGACTATATGGAGGCCCACCATCTAGAGGCCCACCATAAAGAAGACCACCTTATGGAGGTCTCCCACCTGGAGGACCACCACCACCACCTCCTCCTGGATTCCCATCACCATCACCATCTGGAGGCCCACCTCCCTTGAGTGGACCACCATCTGGTGGACCTTCTAGTAACCAATAACCAAATCAACCAGCTGCAGGGGCATCGTCCATGCCCATTTATCAATCTTCTTATGGTCCTACTGGTCTGCAAATTCCATACCAGTATTTTTAGAGAACCCTTACAGGCGTTGCTGCAAAATGATATATAGAACTACCACAAAACTCTTTCTGGGATTTTAATGCTTTAGCATTGGCATTTTTAACTCATTTTCAACTACAAATCTGGTATGATATAGGTACAGACATGTTAACATCCTTTCGACAAACTACCTCAACACATGTCTCCGATCACATCCATGAATGGAGACAAAGACATAGGTTAATCAAGGCCCCTATTCCTGACCAGCTACTTGTTGATTGGTTCAAAAAATATTTACTTCCCCCTATTACTAGAGATGTTTCCATGGGAGGCATTGTTACAAAGGAGCAAGCTATTAGCCACGCTCATTACTTAGACTTGGTTTATTCCCAGTCAGGTACTCTGTATGATTTAATTCCTCATGCTCCCTGTCCCACATGAGACCCGTCAAGACCTGCAACTGAACCACCAGCAGATGGCATCCTTGGTTAAGTTCAAACTCAAATGATGACAAAATCTACTAAGAAGAAAACCCAACCCGCCGCACTAGTAAGAAAACCGACACAAACCCCCAAAACTGTACCCCATCCTATTGCTTCCACCGAGGTAAATGCGGTTCAATTTGCTGAATCGTTCGGTGGAAAAAATAAAGGTAAAAACAAATCAAAAAAATCTGATAATCAACAGGAAGGTAATAGACCACAAAATCTGGATGTTGATTCCAAATATAAGATAAAGTTAAAGTACCCCTGCCTAATCTATGGAGGTGATCATTTCATCAAATAATTTCCTCATCGAGAGGAAGTTAACAAATTTTTGAAAAGTTCACCCACCCCAACAGTTATTACAGACCCTTTCCCCACCCAACAGCAGTTGATTGATCATCAATATTTGCATGGGACTTCTTCATACATTGATGAGGTAAAAATGATGTCAATTGAAACAATTAACCTAAATACAAGAGCACATAGTTATGACCCCACTCCAGAGAAGAAACCTAATGAGGTTCAATCTAAAAAATCTTTAGTTTCCACCCCCCCTCCAAGTAATGGTCTTTACATCGAAAAACCTCTGCCTGACACAAATTTTCGACCACCCAAGTGTACACTTCGTAAGTTCGTTATCAATCCTAATGCACGTGCTTCCCTATACTATAACATTGTATAATATTTCACATAGGAACCATGCACTATGTCGGCCCTAGAAGTACTCCAAACTTGTCCCACACAATGAAAAAATTTGCTTACAGCACTTGGAGCCCTAGATCCTGAGAATAATAACACAATTTCTTTCAAACTGGATGACTTTAAACCTCGGCTCTCACATCATTTGGATTTCTAGTTGCCTACAAAGGCCATTGGGAAGACCATCCATCGCACCATATTGTCCGAGGGAGCCTCTACTTCAGTCATGTCCCTGTCTTGTTGGACAACCATTGGTTCTCCTAAGATTAATCGTTCTCCTACTACACTCAAGGCCTTTGATGGTCGTATGATTTCAACCATATGGATTAATTCCCTCTCTCTAGGTAGAATTAGGGGGGAAATAAGTTTCCATTCATATTGAAGTCGTTGATGCTCCTTTGTATTACAACCTACTCCTAGGTCGCAACTAGTTCTATGCTATGCAAGTTGTAGCATCGTCAGTCTTTCGGATTGTCCAGTTCCCATTCCAAGGAAGGATTATTATGATAGATCAATTATATTTCATCACACCTAATGCTATTACAAATGATGCAAACAATGTTCCACTCCTAAATACACCCCAGTATCAAAACATCGGAGTAGGCCTCATCAAAGACTCTTCTCTCATGGGACTATTTCCTTTATCAAATGCTCCTCCTGCTCCGCAAACCGCATCTATAAATATGATTTATACCTCTATCGCAAACAAAGGAAATTCTATTGTTGAACCAACATAGGCTTACTCCTTTTGAGGAAGTCTACAATACNCATCTCTTGATTATCCTTCACATACATTTCCCTATGATGAGTCAATCATGGAAGTTATATCCCTAGAAGAGATGCCTTGGGAAGAACATCACCATAGATATTCTTTCCTTCCCCCTTGCCATATGGTAGAAGAACAATTCACATCCGTAGTTTCATCTGATATAGTCATGGACCCTCAGTCTCCAACCCTCATCCGCGAGGTTGAATCTGAGGGTAATTTATGCAGTATTACAAAAACCATTATGGTGGATATATCGGTGAAACCTTGTGTTTCAGAGACTATTAAGATAGGCCATAATTCTTCACCTTTATAGGTTCAGTCATATATGACCTTGTTCAAGGAATTTAGAGATGTCTTTGCTTGGAATTACGAAGAAATGCCAAGGATTGATCCCTCCATTATTGTCTAGGAGATTAAAACCTACCCTGGTGCCAAGCCAATTCGCCAAAAATTACTCCAAGTACATCTGCGAAAAGAGGCAGCCATTAAGGAGGAAGTTGAAAAACTTCTTAGGGTTGGTTTCATTAAACCTCGTGCCCTTGACTGAATGGGTGTCCAACATAGTCCCTATGAACAAAAAGCAGGGTAATATTAGGGTTTGTATCAATTTTAGGGATTTGAATTAGGCTTGTCCAAAAGACAATTTCCCTACCCCTTACATCAATCAAATTATCGATAACTGTGCCAGAAGTGTCATCTTTTCATTCATGGATTGCTTCTCTGGCTATAATCAAATCGAAATTCTCCCTTCAGATCAACATAAGACAGCTTTCATATGCCCATGGGGGACCTTCGCCTACCGCAAGCTCCTGTTTGGTTTAAAAAATGTTAGCACTACATTTCAACCCGTCATGTCATATGCTTTTCATTATATCAAACATGTTGTGGAGCCCTATCTCGATGACCTGCCTGCTCATTCCAAGTAGCGGGACCTTCATGTTGATCATGTGAGAGCTATTTTTCTTAGATGTCATCATTTCAACATTTGTTTGAACCCCCACAAATGTGTTTTCTATGTCAAAACTGGTCGACTGCTTGGATTCATCATGTCCAAGGATGGTATCCATATTGACCCTTTAAATATTGAGGCCATCTTGTCTCTACCCACTCCCACTAATTTAACAGAACTCCAAAGTTTGCAAGGGAAGGAAAAATTTTACGTCATTTCGTCTATAACTATGTAGAAAATACACATGGATTCATGTGACTATTAAATAGGGACACTCCTTTTGTTTGGGATGACTTAGCGCAACACATTTTTAACAATCTTAAACATGCTCTTATGCATGCACCCGTGTTGCAACCACCTAATTATACAAGGGATTATTCTTTGTATGTGGTTGCCTCCTTGTCAACCATTGGTATGGTCCTAGTTCAGACTGACAAACACAACCAAGAACATGTGATCTACTACACTAGTAAGAGTCTCCTTGAATCTAAAACCCAGTACTTGCATGTGGAGAAACTCGCTCTGGCCATGGTCATTGCGGTCCAAAAGTTTCATCACTACATCATGCTCTGCACAACTACAGTCTATGAAGATGCCAACCCCATGTATTATGTCTTGACTCGTCAGGTACTTGGGGGAAAATACTCGTGCTGGATCATTATCCTCTAGGATTTCAAGTTGGGATTTGGTAAAACCACTTCAAAGAAGTCACTTGTTTTTGCTGACCTCATGTGTGACCATCCCCGTGTTACTGAAGAAAAAGAGCCCATAGATTCATTTCCGGATGAATTTTTTTCTCATTAGCACAAATGATCCTTGGTATGGATATTTTATTCTCCATCTCCAAACTAAACGATTTCATCCCAACACCACTCATGATGAACGTCGTCGCATCTACCACCAAGATAAGTATTATCTCATTTTAAATGATACCTTATATCGTCGTGGCATTGATTCTATATTACGACATTATCTCACCCATGAAGAAACTAAAATCATCTTGAATGATTGCCACTCTGGGGCTTGTGGCAGTCACCTCTCTGGGTTGGCTACCTCCAAGAGGATCTTGCACGCAGGGTACTAGCCTTCGATCTTCAAAGACTATATTGAAACTGTCAAGAAATACCCACCCTGCCAAATCTTTACCACTAAGAAGCGCACCCATTCTGCTCTGCTCCATCCTTTCATAATGGTTGGCCCTTTTGCAAAATTGGGCATAGACTTCATGCATTGTAGGCCTATCTCAGTCGAGGGGCATGGCTACATCATTGTGGTTGTGGACTATTTTACTAAATGGGCTGAGGCTATGCCCACATATGCTAGGTTCGAGATTCCTATGGCCATTGTGATCAATCATGGGTCACATTTCTAGAATAAGATGATGGCATAACTAAGTACAAAATTAGGGTTTTGACATGATAACTCTATGCCTTACTACCCTCAAGCTAATGGCCAGGTTGAAGCAATCAATAAACTTTTAAAACCCATGCTTCAACGAATGGTAGGGAAATCTAAATCAAATTGGCATTTCCAATTTTTTTCTGCACTTTGGGCCTACAGGACTACTGTGAAGACCTCTACTAGTTTCACACCATTTCAATTGGTGTATGGACTTGAGGCTACTCTCCCGATAGAATGTGTAATTCCTTCTATAAAGCTCGTTGTGGAACTCTTCCCTAATACCACCATAGATGAAGAACAATTTTTGTATTTGAATAAGCTTGACGAAAATCGTCACGATGTTGCCTTAGCAAATGAGGCACACAAACAGTGAATGAAATCCCAGTATGACAGATTTGTTCATCCCCACTCTTTCAATGAAGGAGATCTAGTCTTGACTTATGACCAGAAACATGATAAGATGGGGGCAGGTAAATTTGAATCTATGTGGCACGAGCCTTACGTTATCAGTCGTGTTTTGGAAAAAGGTGTGTATGAGTTAGTGGAATACGATGGGATACCCTTGGGAGAGCCCCGCAATGGGCTCTACCTTAAAAGATATTATGCCTAGGTCATCTATCATAGGCTCTTTGTAAATACTGTTTATAGATTGTTGTGTGTCTTAGTTTCAAAAGTGTGGTTTTTTTGTGTGATATAAGATGTGTTCTTCGCAAAACCTACTTATGTATGTCCTATGTTTAATGGATAGATGACCACTTTTACTGGTTTAGTGGACGATGCTAATCATTACACGCTAAATCTTGCATCGGTGGCTTGGGTATTGTACTCTCCTACAACTAATCTGGTGAGTTCAGGGGGTGTTTGTTTAGGTCCCTCCACCAACAATCTCGTAGAGTATCATGCAGTGATTGGATTGTTGACGGAATCCCTAGCTAACGATATAAGGGAGATTAGAGTTTACCTAGATTCAGAACTAGTTGTTCAACACCTTAACCGAGTCTACACCATCCAGAACCTCCTACTCCTTCGAACATTCTGAAGGGTTAGGCTCTTAGAAAGGTATTTTGAGCAAGTCATGTATCAACATATTTTTAGACATTTGAATGCTCTCGCAAATTCCCTAGCTAATATTGTCCTATATTGGTACATTGCTCATAATTAAAGTTCATTATAACATAAAAAACATGCATTTAAATTCATAAGTAGGAAAACATGTGCACATCACATTTTTTGCACACACATCTGTAAATAAAATTTGTTATATATAAAAACTATGAAGCTGAGATACAAAAATGGGCTGAAGCATCGAGCTTTCAGAGCCCCCAAATTCTAGGACTATCATAGTTAAAAATATACATAAACAATGCAAAAACTAAAGCTTCAAAACTTTCAGTGTAAATACATATACAAAAAGGTGGAAAGTCTCTGTGGACTAGTCATCATGGTGGTGCTCATGGTAGCACATAACCGCTTGAGCCACTCTACGGAGTAGCTTGGCAAACCATCTTGAGACTCCTATAGTATGACACTGGTAGCACCTAGATAGATCATCGATGGAGACATCGAGAATCCCTACAGTCAAATGCTACAGGTTCTCCTCAATATCCCCGAGCTCCTCATCTTCCTTAGAGCAATGAACCACCATATCTCTAACTACTACCCGCCTCTCAATAGGTGACGCTCCAATGGGACGAGCAGGTCCAATGTCTACACAAATAATTTTCACTTATCTCAGCATGACAAGATAAAATTAAATCAAATTAAAAAATTAAAAACACAATTGATAGCATCTTTCTTACCTCAATCATCCCTCTCCTCTCCCTCTGGTAGTGGAAGCTTGGGATCCTCACGGAAGTATTCCCCTCGTAGGAATAATCCTTGATCATAAGTAAGTGGTTCTTCAACCAACGAAATAAGACTGATCCATAGACAAACTTGGAACCCTCGCCACCATGACGAGCCATGAGATAGACCCATCTGAGCATCCTAGGATCCTCAGCATCCAACCTGCTCATGGCTACCTGAGGTATCATATGAGGCGCCCTCTGTAGGATGAAGGATCATTATCACAACTCCATAGCCAAAATATTTGATCTACCCCCGTTTGCTCTTGTTCAACTAATCTTTTAGGATGACTAGCATACCCTCACACCAATTGAAGACTGTAGGTTCCATACACTCTAGGGAATATAGCATGTGTGCCCTAGTGGTCAGGTGGGCGGATCTGGTCCGAACAATTTTCTCGATGGTATAAAATAGTGTCCTCAAATGACGATCCACTATCCATTTGATAGGGAGCTTCCCGAATTAGGCATGCGTCCCTAACGAACAATACTTGTCAATCAGGTCATCCAAGGAAAACTCACCACCCCGTGGGCCGGATAGAACTACTTGTCTCCCACTCTGAGTGATCCGAAAACAATATCTTTGCTACTCTATGACGTTAACATGAATTACATAAAGAGCATGAACGAAGCTCACAAATCCAGAAGAAGAGAACCAAACAGCATAGACAACACGCACATAAAGACAACAAGTTTATAACGGAGTTCGTCCAGGATGGAATACGTCTCCGGGCCTGCTTCTCAATAGGAGGGCCAATCTATAATCTCAGCATAAGGAAAAATACATGGCAATGATACAATGATATCTTGGCGACAATGTTCAGGAAGAGAACTACTGCCCAAAACACAACAAGACTGCTTCCAGCAACTCCAAAGCCTGAAGACGGTGTAAAACGAGTATAAACACTCGTACCTTCCTCCTGTAGAGCTACACAATCTCCCTTCTATC
>LPNX011154077.1:65310-95460 GCA_001517045.1 Pseudotsuga menziesii | reverse complement strand
AACCCCCCACAAAATCCATGGAAATGCTTTCCCAAGGATGGGAAGGAACAGGAAGTGGTGAGTACAGCCCCAATTTTCTATTAGTGGGCTTACAAGTAGAGGACATCACACACCCCTTTACATATTTTGTTACAATGTCTTTCATGCGAGGCTAATACACAAGTCTTTGCAAATGAGCCAAAGTCTTACCTACCCCAAAATGCCCTGATACAAGAGAAGTATGAGCTTCTCGTATTACATGGACTCTTTCACTGATAGGAACACATAACTTGCCCAAATGATAGAGCAACTTTCCCTGCAAATAGTAGTCTTCCACTTGTGTGCCATTGGTTAGCTTCTCATAAATCTCCTTGAAATCATCATTAGTAGCATACTGCTCAATATAACTTTCATGGGATAAAGAAGCATTTTTCAAGACAATAGATGCAACAATAGGAGGTCTAGAAAGCATATCTACCACTTTGTTACTAGTACCCTTTTTGTACTTGGTAACTGCGGACAACCTATACATTCCCACATTAGGAAGAGGGGCATCCTGCTGGAGATGAATCTCATGCTGAATCTCCCTTTTGGGAGGAAAACCTGTAGGTTCCTGAAATATTTCATCATAGTTAGCCACAATATCAATCATACCCTTTTTATGAGAAGGATCACAACCTTTGAAAGCATCGGATGCTTCAGCATATTTTTCTCTCACAACCATGAGCATGTATCTCTTATTAGTGTTGATGAGTCTCTTCATCTGTCCTGCACTAACAAGAGAGGTGTTAGGCTTCATACTGTGAGCTCTCACAATGTACTCCACCCCATTTTTGGTGAGATGGTACTTGTTCTCATGATGGAAGAATACTACTTTTCGATCATACAAGTATGGGCTTCCCAATACGATACCGCAGATGTCAAGAGGAACAACATCTAATTCCACCTCATCGATCAACTTTGAAGAAATAGCAAACCTTAACTTGCATTGCTTAGTCACTTGTAGCTTAGCATTATCACATACCCATCCAAGAGGATAAGGCTTGGGGTGAGGTTTAGTCTGTATGCCCAACTTCTTAACAACTGATTCTGAGATCAAATTTACTTGAGACCCCGGATCAAATAATGTTTCAATCTTTGTATGCTTAGACACAACTCTGATGTGAAACAACTCACTTCTTCTTTTATCATTTTCTTTAGAAACATGAATAGAACTTGAACCAGTATGAGGATTTTTGTTACCTTGCATTCCCACGGCTGTAATCATGGTTTCGTCACCTGAGTCGGAACCCAAATCTCATTGCGTTGTTGCAACGGTCTTTTTCTTCTTTTTGCTTCCATAATTCTTTGGCCTCTGTTCAGGATGCAAATTCCAACAACTTTCTTCATCATGCCCGTCAGTGTCGCAATGTTTGCAATGGAGCTTTCCTCCTTCCTTCTTGGCAGTAGCTGTCTTCTTGCTCTTGTCCTTCTTTTTGGACTTGTAGTTGTTGTTGGGCTTGAAAGGCTTCTTCGGATGGTCTTCTTGCAAATGCTTCCCCCTGCTCTCAAGATGAGTAGCCTGAACACTTTCTTCATCCACACTAGTAGGATTCAATAATAGCAAATTATGGCGTAGATAATGATGAAGAGCACCAATGTACTTCAAAAGAGTGTCAGGAGAATCTAAAGAAATATTCAACTCTAGAGCTTTCTTTCTAAATTCTTTAGTAAAATTCTGAACACTCTGACCCTTGCCTTGTCTAAAACTTTGCCAATCCATCATAGCCTTTTGGACATAACCCAATGGATAAAATTGCTTACGTAAAGTAGAAATGAAAGAAGACCACGATGAGAGAAGATTACCCATTTGTTTGCTACCTTGCTGAAGCTTGCTTTCCCACCGTATAAGTGCGGTGCATGTCAGCCGAAGTGAAGCCAACTGAATATTCACATCTTCTTCTTTGATCTGTTGGACTCGGAAATAGACCTCAATTTGCCTTATCCAATTGTTCAACTTCTCTGCATTCGATTCCCCATTGAACATGGGCACATCAAACTTCACATCGAGCTTCAACAAGGGCTTCTTTTGAGGCTCTTTGTGAGGAACCTTGGAATGGTGAGAATGAGATGAGGAAGAAGCACTTGAACTTGTGCTTGAAGATGAAGGTGAAGAGGGAGGCTCAGGAGGCTCTTCGCCACCTCCTCCGTGGTTAACTGAAGCGTTGCCTTCGTCCTTCACTTCTTTGTCTTCCTTCTTTACTTCACTACCTTTTCTTTCTTTTGCCATGTGTGCTTCATAGTCTGCAAACAACTTGTCTACCTTGTCGGCCATCATGTAGAAGACCTTGTGAAAGTTTTCCTCCATCTCGGTGCGGGCATCATTAGCATCCATCTTCTTCCTTCAGTGTGCATGTCCGATCTCGAAATTGTAAGGCTCTAATGTACCCTCACCAGCTTGCATTTTAGCTCTCGTGAGCATCCACACTCACAATCCAACGTCAAATAGTCTTGCTCTGATACCACATGATCCGAAAACAAGATCTTTGCTACTTCTATGACGTTAACATGAATTGCATAAAGAGCATGAACGAAGCTCACAAATCCATAAGAAGAGAACTGATCCGGCGGATTATTCCTCTATAAAGATCCAATATGGTACATGGTTCATAGAAGCCGCGCGTGAAGGAAACTTCAAAGAAGCCGCGCAGAGATCGAAAGAGATATTCTTCATGAGAGCATCTCTTTCCGCAACGACGAATGGCCAAACTGCTAACTTATCCGCGGGATAACCAGGAAGCAAATTTTAACGCGTCGGAGGTCGGAAGCATTTCCCTTCCGCAACGGCGAAAGCTTCCAAACTTTTCCCTTCCGCAACGTCGGGGCTCGGAAGCCTTTCCCCTTCCGCAACGGCGGAAGATTAGAAAATGTTCGAACGGATCGGAGGTCGGAAGCATTTCCCTTCCGCAACAGCAGAAGCTTCCAAGATTTTCCCTTTCGCAACGTCGGGGCTCGGAAGCCTTTCCCCTTCCGCAATGGCGGAAGCTTAGCGAACGTTTGAACGGATCGGAATTCGGAGTGATAAGTAGTCCGCAACGACGGCCACAAGCTTGATCGGAAGAACAATGCTTCCGGCAGCCGCAACGGCAGAAGCCCAAGACTTACGGTTTGAAAAATCGAATCGGGAGACTTTACCATCTGACCGTCCGCAACTACGGAGACCAAAGTAACATGTGTTCTGACTCGAAAACCAGCCGACAGCCGATTGAGACAGAGATCATCGGAGGAAAAATATCAGAGCCCGTTGCGTATCACTCTTCTGCAACGGCGGAAGCCCAAATAAATAAAACTTCCGATTCAAATACTCAGCATACGTTCGCGCGGGATTTTCCAACATGGTTTTTGCAGTTGGTACACAGTTTGGATGCAACGTCTCAGGGCATGGAACCGACACATTGGTAACGTTCCTTTTGGTTCTTTGGCTCAGTTACGGAGATGAACAGCCGTTATGATGACAAGTTGGCATGTGGCAGGGGATATGAACAGTCGCCTTCTTTTGGACTCTTCGGCTCTTTTGTAACAGAAGAATGAGGCTTAAATAGAGGGAGCTGGCAACCAGAAGGACACATTTCGTTGAGAGCACAGTACATTGTTTCTCTGTTATAGAAGCTTGGAGAGTTTTGTTGTAGTTTCCAGATTGTTGTTTGTATTAGAGTCGACAGTATTCTCTGTTACATTTTGGGTCTTTATCTTTTGAAGACCATATTGTAATTCCACAGAGAGAAGTCTGGAAGACTTTCTGTCCAGCATTCTGTTTTACAGTTGCTGAAGTTGATGCCAGAACCATTTTGTACCATTTAAAGCCATTAATTGGATCGGTACCCATTGGAGAGAGACCCGGAGACGTAGCCCAGTGGAGGGGGTGAACTCCGTTATCAACTTCTGTTTGTGACTCTGTTTCTGTGTTTTCTTCTTGTATCTATCTATCAGTGTTATGGTTTTCATTCCTGTTCTAAACATTTAATTTTTGCTAATAATGTCCATTAATTAACCTATTGCACGCATTCTTTTACAACAAACTTTTAATGCACTAAAGTTGAAGTCCTACAGATCATATTTGGTATCAGAGCTGGTTGACAGTTGTGCAAGTTTGTGAATGCTTACTAGGTCTAGGTTAAAGCTTGGTGAAGGAGAATTAGTTGAAGGAGATCCTGAGATTGGCTCCAGGAGGACATTCTCAAGAACCCATGTCTTCTCCACGAGGGGAAGAAGAAGGACATACCGAACGGGAAAAACCTATTATGTCTGAAACTGAGTTTCTAGAGGCTTTTATGAGCATGAAATCCATGAAGGAAATTCTACTCGATGAGCGAGCAGAAAGGAAGAAGAAAGAAGAAGGATCTTCATCTAGAGANAAATCTGAACTGATTGACATCATTTCTGAGTATGATGATTTGTTTCAAGATCCAAAGGGGTTACCACCGAAGAGAGAGATTCAGCATGAGATACATTTGCAGCAAGATGTGCCACTCCCGAACATAGCCATGTACCGGATGTCTGTAATGTAGAATGAGGAGATTAAGAAGCAGGTTCAGGAGCTGATTGAGAAGGGGGTCATCCGGCCCAGCACTTCTCCTTGTGGCTCTCCCATAGTCTTGGTTCCAAAGAAGGATGGGTCGTGGAGGGTGTGTATCGACTACAGGGCCCTTAACAAAATCACCATTAAGAACAGGTATCCTCTTCCTCGTATTGATGATTTGCTTGATCGGTTGAAACATGCAAATTACTTTACAAAATTGGATCTGCATAGTGGGTATCATCAAATCCGTGTTGCTNAAGAAAAGGGTAAAGGAGTAGGAGGTGATGGTGATCCTCCTGATACTAAACAGACTTTTTCTTCTTCTCATACTTCTCATAATGCAAGTCCTAATATGCCATATTTCAAATTGGATGTAAAATTTGAATTACCTATTTATAATGGAGATGTAGATGCTGAAAAATTAGACAATTAGATCAANAAAACAGCTTTTAAGACAAAACAGGGTTTGTATGAATGGCTTGTGATGCCTTTTGGGCTCTGTAACGCACCTGCTACTTTCATGCGGGTCATGAATGATGTCTTTCGGTCATTCATTGATGATTTTGTAATTGTATATCTAGATGATATCCTTGTGTTTAANAGAATCCAATTGGCCACTTTGAGAATGAGTGGAATGGCTCTTACTTGGTGGGAGAGCAAGATTCAACAAGATCTTCGAAAGAATGGTAAAATTATTTCAGCTTGGAATGAATTCATTGAAGTATTGAGGAAGCAATATTATCCTTTAGGTCACATACAGCAATTAACCATGAATTGGCAAATGTTTAGACAAGCTAAAANAATGTGAATTTGCTAAAACTTCTTTAGTATATCTAGGCCATATTATTGGTGGAGGCCACCTGCGAGTGGACCCAGCCAAGGTTGCTGTCATTGTAAACTGGGCACGACCTAACACCGTTACTGAAATCAGAAGTTTTTTGGGTGCGGTTTAGTATTGGAGGAAATTCATTTCTGGGTTTTCTTCCATTGTTGCTCCATTACATGCGTTGACAAGCATTAAAGAAATTTTCCAGTGGGGAGGCAAGCATCAGAGAGCCTTTGACACTTTGAAGGAAAAGATCAGCACNTTAAGTACATTGGTGGCATGCATTCTTATTTGAAGCATACTTTGTTGATGTTTAACCCTAGTAATTTGGATGATGTATGTGTTCAAGCTACCCATTTAGAATCCAGGGGTAAGCATGCTAATGATACTTTTGTGAAGTCGTTTAAATTTGACAGCAAATCAAAAGGTAAAGATAAGGGGAAAAAGAAGATGGCTACAGTTNCCAGTTCTGACATTGCCAGATTTGCAGCAGCCATTTGAGATCGAAACCGATGCTAGTGGGTTTGCCATGGGAGCAGTTTTGATGCAAGGAAGGAAGCCAATCTGTTACCATTCAAAGACATTCTCTACTGGGGTAAGTAACTATCCGACCTATGACAAAGAATTGTATGCTTTAGTACAGAGTGTGAAGAAGTGGAAACATTATATCATGGGAAAAGAGACAGGCATACATACTGATCATCAGCCACTTCAATATTTACAATCTCAAACTAAAATACAACAAAGTAGGCATTTAAGATGAANCAGAAGGGACATGATGTCTCTAAGTGTTGGAAACTTCATCCGGAGTTAAGGCCAAATAAGTACGGAGGAAACAAAGACAAAGGAAAAGCAAAAGCTACTGTAGCAGTTATTCAAGACTTGGGATCTGACTCAGGTGATGAAACAAAGGTTACAGCTGTCGAAATCCAAGGTAAGGATAACAGTATCTCACTTCCCATTGATACACCATCAAGTTCTAGTGCAAGTACAAGTCTGCCATCTACTTCTAAGCAAAATGATAAAGATAGAAGTGCCACTGTTTCATNNNNATGAAAGTTATATTGAACAGTATGCAGTAGATAAAGATTTTAAGGAAGTATATGCATCACTAATACATGGTAAACAGGAAGAGAACTATTTTGTGCATGAGCAGCTCTTGTATCATCTCGGTAAACTCTGTCTTCCAGAGAAAGAAAGAGTGCATGCGATCCAAGAGGCACATAGTTCATTGATTGCAGGACATTTTGGTGTAAGCAAAACATTGTCTGTATTGCAGAATCATTGTTATTGGCCTCAAATGCAAGAACTTGTAGCTAAATATATAAGAGGTTGTGTTATGTGTGCAACAAGTAAGCCTAGCAATAGGAAATTGGGTTTGTACACTCCTCTCCCAGTTTCTTCTCGTCCTTGGGAAAGCATTTCTATGGACTTTGTAGGAGGACTACCTATGTCTAGAAAAGGGCATGATTACCTATATGTTGTTGTGGATAGGTTCAGCAAAATGAGTATCTTAATGCCATGTAACAAGCAGATCACTGCTGAACAAACAACTCTTTTATTCTTTCAAAATGTTTGGGTACATTTTGGGCTGCCCACATCTATTGTATCTGATCAGGATTCCCGGTTCTTGGGAAAATTCTGGTCAACTTTATGGGAGCTTATGGACACTAAACTGAAGAAAAGTACAGCTTTTCATCCACAGACCGATGGGAAAACAGAGGTAGTGAACAGAACAGTGGTTCAGCTGCTCAGAGGATATTGTAGTAAACATCCTAAACTTTGGGATGAGAAGTTGTAGTATATACAACATGCTTACAATCATGCAGTTCATTCTTCCACGAAAAGATCTCCTTTTGAAAACTGTTTTGGTTATCTGCCAAAAACACCAATGGACTTCTCTTTTGGAAAAGATGCAGTAGATGGACATCATGATGCAGAAAAAGCATTAAAGTTCATTCATAGGATCCAAGCAGTGCAGCAGGCAGTTCAAGAACAGTTGGAGAAGAGCCAGGCAAAGTACAAGGCCAGGCATGATAAGCATCGAATTGATCATCAATTTCAGGTAGGTGACAGAGTTTGGTTACATATCACCAAAGAAAGGATGAAAGGTGTAGGTAAAAAGCTTAAACCTATCAGGTATGGTTCTTTTGAGATCTTGGAAAAGATCGGTACTAATGCTTTTCGCTTGAATTTACCTCCATACATGCAAATTTATTCAGTTATCAATATTGAGAATCTTAGATTGTATGAGCCTCCTATGATCGTGGATGAGGAAATTAACGTACAGATTCCTTCAGTTGATGATTTGGCACCTGAATATATGAGAGAGTTGCAGGATGATGTTATTCTTGACAGAAATGTAAGGAATTCACGAAGGGGGAATGCTGAGTACCTTCAAGTAGGGCTGAAAGGAATGCATCCTAGCAAAGCAAGATGGATGGAGATTGGGAAAGTGAGGGAACTTTACCCTCACTTACTTGCAGAATAATTCAGGCTTTTGGTGGTCCAAAAGCTCTCCAATGGAGAGGATTGATCCGGCGGATTATTCCTCTGTAAAGATCCAATATGGTACATGGTTCATAGAAGCCGCGCGTGAAGGAAACTTCAAAGAAGCCGCGCAGAGGTCGGAAGAGATCTTCTTCATGAGAGCATTTCTTTCCGCAACGGCGGGCGGCCAAACTGCTAACTTATCCGCGGGATAACCGGGAAGCAAATTTTAACGCGTCAGAGGTCGGAAGCATTTCCCTTCCACAACGGCGGAAGCTTCCAAACTTTTCCCTTCCGCAACGTCGGGGCTCGGAAACCTTTCCCCTTCCGCAGCGGCGGAAGCTTAGCGAACGTTCGAACAGATCGGAGGTCGGAAGCATTTCCCTTCCGCAATGGTGGAAGCTTCCAAGCTTTTCCCTTCCTCAACGTTGGGGCTCGGAAGCCTTTCCCCTTCCGTAACGGCGAAAGCTTAGCGAACGTTCGAACGGATCGGAAGTCGGAGCGATAAGCAGTCCGCAACGACGGCCACAAGCTTGATCGGAAGAACAATGCTTCCGGCAGCTGCAACGGCGGAAGCCCAAGACTTATGGTTTGAAAAATCTAATCGGGAGACTTTACCGTCTGACCGTCCACAACTACGGAGACCAAAGTAACATGCTTTTCGACTCGAAAACCAGCCGACAGCCGATTGAGACAGAGATCATCGGAGGAAAAATATCGGAGCCCATTGAGTATCACTCTTCCGCAATGGCGGAAGCCCCGATAACTAAAAATTTCGATTCAAATACTCAGGATGCATTCGCGCGGGGATTTTCCATCATGGTTTTTGCATTTGGTACACAGTTTGGATGCAACGTCTCAGGGCATGGAACCGACGCATTGGTAACGTTCCTTTTGGTTCTTTGGCTCAGTTACGTAGATGAACAGCCGTTATGATGACAAGTTAGCATGTAGTAGGGGATATGAACAATCGCCTTCTTTTGGCCGCTTTGGCTCTTTTGTAACGGAAGATTGAGGCTTAAATAGAGGGAGTTGTCGACCAGAAGGACACAGTTCGTTGAGAGCACAGTACATTGTTTCTCTATTATAGAAGCTTGGAGAGTTTTGCTATAGTTTCCAGATTGCTGTTTGTATTAGAGTCGACTATATTCTCTGTTACATTTTGGGTCTTTATCTTTTGAAGACCAAATTGTAATTCCACAGAGAGAAGCCTTGAAGAATTTCTGTCCAGCATTCTATTTTACAGTTGCTGAAGTTGATGCCAGAACCATTTTTTACCATTTAAAGCCATTAATTGGATCGGTACCCATTGGAGAGGGACCCGAAGACGTAGCCCAGTGGAGGGGGTGAACTCCGTTATCAACTTCTGTTTGTGACTCTGTTTCTGTGTTTTCTTCTTGTATCTGTCTATCAGTGTTGTGGTTTTCATTCCTGTTCTAAACATTTAATTTTTGCTAATACTGTCCATTAATTAACCTGTTGCACGCATTCTTTTACAACAAACTTTTAATGCACTAAAGTTGAGGTCCTACGGATCAAGAACCAAACAACATAGACAACACGCACATAAAGACAACAAGTTGATAACGGAGTTCGTCCAGGATGGGCTACGTCTTCGGGCCTGCTTCTCAATAGGAGGGCCGATCTATAATCTCAGCATAAGGAAAAATACATGGCAATGATACAATGATACCTTGGCGACAATGTTCAGGAAGAGAACCGCTGCCCAAAACACAACAAGACTACTTCCAGCAACTCCAAAGCCTGAAGACGGTGTAAAACGAGTATAAACACTCGTACCTTCCTCCTGCAGAGCTACACAATCTCCCTTCTCTCCTTTAGCTACAAAGTCTCCACTCCAAAGCATGAGTGAGAAATGGCAATTGAATGGGTTTATATAGGTTGTCTTGCCCTTCTTCACATGACTCTCATGGATTCCTTTGGTTGCAACTAATTTGTCTATCTTGGCCTTGGTTACAGCTTCCCCAAGTTGGTTTTCATATGGTTGGGCTTTTTATTAAATAATAAACCAACTTGTTACAACTTCTTTACAAATATGGCATGTTTGTTTTTGGTTACAACCATGCATTAACTTCATAACAACTCAAGGAATAAAATAAATGAGTAATATGTGAGTAATTTTTCCACTCACTTCAAATATTAATCATTTTACAATTTCTCATGAGTAAATGCATGAATGTCCTAAAACTCATTTCAAGCACAAATGCATGCATGCTAGTCATCATGCCATTTCATCATGCCATGTCACCATGCCACATCACCATGCCATGTCATCATGCCACATCAACATGCCATGTCATCATGCCACATCACCATGCCATGTCATCATGCCACATCATCATGCCACATTATTATGCCATGTCAGCATGCCACATCACCATGCCATGTCATCATGTTTGTATAGTACAGATGCCACGTGTCACCCTGTCAGTGGTGCCACGTGGCACCTCTTTTTGCCAAATTTGCCTGTTGACCTTATAGAACAGAACGCGATAACTTTCTCATACGGAGTCCGTTTGAGGTGAAACGAACACCGTTGGAATCGTCTCAACGAGCACTTCGATCTAGTGCTAGTTTTGCTGAGATTGGAGGACTTCAAAAATTGATCTGGTCCCAACAATTTTCCCTATGGTATAAAATAGCGTCCTCAAACGACGATCCACTATCCATTTGATAGGGAGCTTCCCGAATTAGGCATGCATCCCTAACGAACAATACTTGTCAATCAGGTCATCCAAGGAAAACTCACCACCCCGTGGGCCGAATAGAACCACTTGTCTCCCACTCTGAGACAACCCAGTGAGAAAGTATATTTCCTTGATATCAATAGTCAGTGTTTGGGTCCCGACCACAAAATGCTGATGATCGGGTTCCCACATATCGATGATATACTCCAAGAGTCTGATATAGGCTTT
This sequence comes from Pseudotsuga menziesii, assembly GCA_001517045.1. NCBI lineage: Eukaryota > Viridiplantae > Streptophyta > Pinopsida > Pinales > Pinaceae > Pseudotsuga > Pseudotsuga menziesii. The sequence continues at coordinate 84,671 of LPNX011154077.1, read as the reverse complement.
CATGCTTGGCACCCTGAAGTATTTGAGTAACCCACAATTCAAAAGGGCCTCTATAGTGGTCGGGTCACTGATAGCCTGGAAATCCTCCATTTAATGCTTGTGTTCCTTCCATATTACCATGGTGTGGATACTTTTTGCACTTGCAAGACATTGTAAACATGCATTAAAACTCACATCATAGGTGGAGGAAGCATAAAAATCAATTTTTGATTGATGAAAATGATGGTTTTTGGGTTTACCCTAGCTGCAGCGCTTTTCCTCTGCGTAGACAGAGCTCCCGGTGCTCCTGCTGGATGCGGATAGAGCGCCTACGACGCCTTTGTCCAGCACTACAGAGCACCGCTTCTAGGTGCTTCTGTCAATTATGGACAGAGCGCCTACGACACCCTTGTCCCAGTGCGACAAAGCACCAACGCTCTCCCTGACAAAAAAGAAATAACGCCGCCCAGCGCGCATTTCTGGTCTGGAAAACACCCAAAACCCCCCAAATTTCAGTAAAAAACAAGAAACGCCACCATGGAAACAAAAGGGAAGGGTCTTGGTAGTTACCTGTTTCAAGAGGCTCGAGAAACAGTGGACCGTAGCATTCGGAATCACCAAATGAAGTTTTGCTCCTTTTGCTCCAACTCCGCTTTCTCCAAATGGTAAAACAACAAATGGTAAATTTTTTTTTACTATTGGCTTCTATTTATAGTAATTTTGGACTTTTTTTATTATTATTATATTTAATTAAAAATTGTTTTAATTCCAAAATTGCTTTAATGTTATGGGTTTTATTATTTGTTCCATATAGTTTTATAATGAAGTTGGCTTTAATATGTTTTTCAATCTTCCAGGGCAAATCAATACAGCTCGTGGCTATGATTTAATCTATTTTTGTCTTTTTCATGCTTAGAGTAGAAATGAAAAAGTACCGAGCGTCTTTTACACTTTTCACATGCTCCTTAAACAACCAGTAAAAGAGTGTTGAGTCCACTTTTGCTGCTTTTTCAGACTCGTAAAAACTCGCTTATGAAAAAGAGAACCCGTTATGGAGTTATATTTAAGCTCTTTTCAGTCTCCTTAAAAACACAAAAATATTGCCAAGCGAACTTGTTACGTTCACGCTTGTAAAAGTATTAGAATGGTCGATTGGTCGATAGTAGTTTATCTCTTTTTTCTGACCGATTAGGCCTATTTATGAAAAATGAATACTCTGGTTGATATCAATCAAAAGAGTTCTCTGAGGGATTATTTTATACGTTTTCGGGCCTTAGGGACTAAATTGGCAAAAAATGACCTTTTTGGAGTCTCCTTGTGTCTTCGTTCAGACTCTCTAAACATGAACAATACTGAGTTCACTTTCATCGGACTCATGAAACCAAACGATGAAGGACCCTATTTGGGAGCGAACCCCTCATTTCTCAGGTTCGTAAAACATGTGAGAATGGACTCATCGCGTGATGAGCTATAACGAGTGTTTGTTACCCTCTTTGAACTTGTAAAAACGAAAAGAGGCACTCATCCTTCAAGATGGGGAAATTAAGGGAAAGGGGAATGCTTTTAATTTTTATTTATGGCAGTTTACAGTCCACCTTTGAACATGGAACCTATCTGCATTTGCATATCAGAACAGTTGGGTATTCCTCTTGTCTCCAAGTCGATCCACTTTTGTGAGTCACCTGACTCCTTTGAGTCAATTCAAAGAATGCTTCGTCATATTCCTTGCATTACACTTGGTTTCAATCTCGTCAAGTCAATGCTACCAAGTCACTTGTCGTGCCACAAATTGTTCAAAGGATGTCTCTTCCGAAAAACAACTCATCAATAACTTTACCTATCCATAAAATCAGTCGTTCCTGAGTTAGTTTCAGCACTTCAAATCAACTCTTGTTCCATGTTTCATGTCGATGATGGGGGAAACATCATGGCCCTCCTTTGACGAGTCTATTCCTGTCGACTTCAGCTCATCATCCGGGAATTAGACTTAGAAACCTAGTCAAGTACCTTAAAGCCTGCATGCCTCAATGACAGGTTTCCTCGCTTTCAAAAGTAGGTTTTCATCAATGACCTCTAATTGAAAGATTCTATCGAGTGTTCAACTTCAAAACATCTATTCACACTTGAGAGAATGTATTAAGATACCTTGGGGATCATTGAAATTAATGGTGATTTCCCTTGCACCAGTTAACAATATACATCAATGACTGGTAATCAAGTGATTTATGCCATGTTCGACGTCAAGACATTTATTCACATGGCTAGAATCGTATCGGTTAGGGATTGGAATGAAGACCATGAGCAATTAGGAATAATCAGTAGAATTGCTTATCCTTGGGTTGCGATGGAGTATTATTTAGAGCCTTGACACAGATCCACATTGTATGTTTGGTGGTTGTGTTCAGTGCTTGAGGTCAAATAACATGGATCTACTTTGTATGTTTCGTAGCCATGTTCTGCCTCCTACATCAGTTGTTCATGGATCTACAGTGTATTGTTGGTAGCCATGACATGGTCATCATCATGGATCTACAGTGTATTGGTCTGCAACCGTGGTTGAGTCAGACAAGTTAGTTATTGGTCTTATGTCAATTGTGAGCTCATCTCTCATTGCCTCTAATACTGGATTGATGTCTAGCAAAGTATTTCACCTATCACTTCCTTATAGCTTCATACTTTGGGGGGCATTCTGTTGCACCTGAAAAATCCACTAATGCCTGATGACCCTTCAGAAATCCTTTCCTGAGATTCCTTTGGTAAAAATTTTCCACCCTTAGGTTGATCGACGCCTTTTCTTAGTTATGATAGAGCGCCTCCGGTGCACTGTCATGTGGAGCAGAAAGCACCGACTCTTGTTTGTCTATTGGCAATAGAAGCCATCGACGCTCTTCCTTTATGATTAAAAAACGTCGGCGTTGTTTCACCTTAAACCAAGTGTGTCGGTGGACCTAAAACATGAAAAAAAGAATATTCTAAAAGCTTCCTTGCGAAATCCTTCATGGAGTTGGTTCCTACTAGCTAGGGAGAGGTGGCATTCGCCTTCCTCACCTGTTGGGATCACCTCCTATCCATTTCCTAAGTGAATCTCATGAAATCTGGCCTATAAATGGAGCCTTCATGGAGTGAGTGAGGGAGGCCAAAGAAAGCACCCTTATGCTGTTGGACTGAGAACTGGTTTAGAGGCAATATAAAGTGAGCTTATGTGTGAAGATATTGTTGTAAGTGTGAAGGATTGTAAATATGTTGTGGAGGATAAAGCTAACAACATCAAGGCTTTATGGTTGTAACTTTACTCTCTTTTATTAGCAATACAGAAGTGTTGCCATTTCCCATATTTAATGTGTGTTAATATCAGTTAAATGTTGTTAGACTCATTGATCACTAACATAGATGATTGATTTGTCATGATGCTCTCATGTTATGCTTTTTTTCTCTTGATCTCTTTTGCATGTACTGAAGATTGCAAGGACTCTGGAACGAAGACAAAAAGTACTCTGGTCTGAGGTATGAGTTTAGTTTCATGTTGATTAAATTGATTATCTAGGGGAAGGATATGTTGTTGTGTTCTTTTTGTTCTACACTTGCATCATACAAGGTAGAGTAACAAGCGGTGTCCACACCGGTTGTAGAATCCTTGAAACAAAGATATATGCAGAAGCCTCATGAGATCCATTGGAAGGAAGCCAAGAGGATATAGCACTATGCGCAAGGAACCAAACACTTTGGGGTACACTGTGTTGTTGGTTCTCCACTAGTACTAGTTGGATTTTCTGATTCTGATTAGGTTGGAGATCCCAATGACAGGAAGTCCACTTCAGGTTATGTCTTCATGCTTACACATGGTCCCATATGCTGGTCAAGCAAGATATTATTATAACCATGTTAAGGGTTGGTGTGGCCTAGTCCGAGTGCGATCCCTGAGTGATTTTGACGACTTAAATGCCCCTAGGTTGCGGTAGCCAATGGTTGAAATGCATTGGCCTCGAATGACATACATTTCTAACAAACAAAATAAAAACATAATCCCAATATCATACAACATTACATATAATATATAAATATGTGGAAAACAAAATTACAAATAAAATTCACAATGAAATAGTCTAGTCGCTCTTATCGGGTGTCCAAGTTGCAAAAGATCTTTAACAAACCTTGACTTGTGGTCATAGTGTGTAGATCGCAAACCATCATTATTGCACTCACATGCAAGACAATCCATCCTCATTGTGATCACACAATGTGATATACATCGCAATCACACTATACTTAATTTCAAAATTATCGCCAACAATTGATTTACATTATTTTCTTTTTATATAAAAAATATTTAATGTTGTTTTTAGTATATTTTCAAAAAGCATACACTAATACCCCATATATATGAATGATAGTGTGGAAGTATTATAATTTCTAACAATCAACGTGTGTTAGTTACCTTTTACTTTGTAAGGAGTGGTTGAAATTTTGTGTAAGAAGTGCGTGAAAGTTTTGGATTTCATGTGATTTCAAACATGTATGGTCGCTTTTTTCAAGTGGTTGATTGTTTTGGAGTTCATGTGATTTTTAACACTTGAAATTTATGGAATTTGTATGATCTCATATGTACAATATGTATGTATGTGTTGTATATTTTTAGAAAAAATAATAAATTGTTAATTAAATTATTATTTTTAAATAATTGCGTCGAGAGGTGCTCTACAGCCTAGTATGGGGGAGATCTTGTAACGTGATGTAACATTTTTTTTTTGTTGGCAAAGTGGTGGAACTCCCCTGACTAGCAGGGTTGCCATTGGCTGAGTGGCCACTAACCAGGGGCATCTAAGCCGTCAAAATCACCCGGGGATCGCATCCGGCCTGGACCGCACCAACCCTTAACATGGTTGGATTTTAGGTATCCGACGGGATTAGAACCAGTGACCTTCCAGCTTAAGGGGCGTCTTAACCATACCCCGCCACCAACTGTTCTACATCTCGCGGATTGTAACGTGATGTAACGTTACTAACATGTCGGCAAAAAATAATAGTGATAGTGAATATTATGGGAGAGATCTTGTAAAGTGATGTAACGTTTGTAACATGTCGACAAAAAATAATAGTGATAGTGAATATTATGGGAGAGATTTTGTAACACAAAATAAAAAAAATATCACTTTCTTAAAGTTATTTTATTAATAAAAAATAAATTTTTTAATAGGCCAAAATAAATGTCGGCCACAAAAACAATCTAATATGGGTGAGATGTTGTAATCTTCCTACCTAAGAAAACAATAAAAAAAATAAAAATTTAATTATCCGTAAAAAAAAATATGTGGGTCAAGAAAAAAACACAAAATTGAATTATTGGCAAAAAAATGTTGGCCTTGCACATGGTTTTAAAACCATGTGCAATGCATTCTAAACAACCCATGGTTTTATTGTACATGGTTTAGGAGGCTTGGCACATGGTTTTTAAACCATGTGCAAGGCCTCCTAAACAACCCATGGTTTTATTGTACATGGTTTAGGAGGGCCTTGCAAATGGTTTTAAGACCATGTGCAAGGCCTCCTAAACAACCCATGATTGTAGGAGGGTTTTGCATATGGTTTTAAAACCATGTGCGGGGAAATGATGCAATGTTCGTTCCTAACATTATATTTAATATTATATGTCGGCCATAAATAATATTAAATATTAATAACAATAAAATTATATGTGGACCTTAAATAAAAAGATGTGTCTTTTGGTTTGAATGAAATCAATCAATACCTAAGAAGAGGTTTGCACCTCGAGAGATTTGATCCATCTCAACGCTTGATAGAACATAGGATTGGATCTATACTGGTTATTGTGTCGAGAGGCGCTCTACAGCCTAGTATGGGGGAGATCTTGTAACGTGATGTAACGTTACTAACGTTTGTAACATGCATGTCGGCAAAAAATAATCGTGATAGTGAATATTATGGGAGAGATATTGTAACGTGATGTAATGTTTATAACATGTCGACAAAAAATAATAGTGATAGTGAATATTATGGGAAATAATTTTTCTAATAGGCCAAAATAAAACAATCTAATATGGGGGAGATGTTATAATCTTCCTACCTAACAAAACAATAAAAAATTAAAAAATTAATTATCCTTAAAAAAAAATATGGGTCAAGAAAAAAACACAAAATTGAATTAAAAATGTTGGCCTTGCACATGGTTTTAAACAACTCATGGTTTTACTGTACATGGTTTAGGAGGCTTTGCACATGGGTTTTAAACCATGTGCAAGGCCTCCTAAACAACCCATGGTTTTATTGTACATGGTTTAGGAGGGCCTTGCAAATGGTTTTAAGACCATGTGCAAGGCCTCCTAAACAACCCATGGTTTTATTGTACATGGTTTAGGAGGGCCTTGCAAATGGTTTTAAGACCATGTGCAAGGCCTCCTAAACAACCCATGGTTGTGTAGGGAAATGATGTAATGTTAGTTCCTAACAAAATAAAAAATAATAAAAAATATTATATGTCGGCCATAAATAATATTAAATATTAATAATAAAAATATTATATGTGGACCTTAAATAAAAAGATATGTCTTTTGGTTTGAATCAATTCAATGGATACCTAAGAAAAGGTTTGCACCCTAGAAATTTGATCCATCTCGAAGTTTGATAAAGCTTAGGATTTGGATCTTTTATAACCAACTATGTCAATGTAAATAGACTACTTTAAACCGTGAAACTTTTTAATTATTAATCATTCCTAAGTCAATATAAATAAACTAAAAACTTTTAATATTTTTTTATAAAAAACTATGATTTTCTATTATTAATCCCTACCTATCACAAAAGACTATGACTTTCTAATCATTTATTCCTACCCATGAGAGAAGACCATGTGGCAAAAGACTAAGATATTAGTTACTTGGACTATTGCAAGAGACTTGTTTAGAAAAAATGCAGTTAATATGTTAAAGACTGATTTTCTAATTATTAATCCCTACCTATTACAAAAGACTCGACTTTCTAAGTAGAATCCCTATTAATGACAGACGACCATGACTTTATGATTATTAGTCCAGGCCTATGGCAGCAGACTATTATTATTTCATGACTTTCTGATTACTAGTCCCTGTCTGATTATTATTGGTTCTTTGGAATATAGTAGGAGGCTTGTTTAAGAAGAAATGTAGGTAGATTTTATTTATTACAAATGATTAATGACCATGGATTATGTTTATTGTAAAATTAGCATATTTATATAGTTTATATAGTTTGTGATTGAATCATGTTGATAGAAATCAAATAGTTGAGAGATAGTAATGGAATGGAAGACAACTTGGAAATATTTTTTATTTTTTGTATTTTTCTAGTTGAACGGGTTTAATTGTGAATTATCCATGCCTAGCTATGTGTTATCACTGACATTCTTCGTGATCCATTTCTCAACTATCAGTTATTTTTTATAATCTTTTTCTTTTTATCTCACATTCTTATAGTTATCTGTCATGAAATGTTAGCTATCCATTCATCAATTATGAGTTATCCATGTCTTGGTACCAGTTATCCATTCATCGGCTAGCTACTAGTTATTTTTTATATTCCTTTTTTTAATAATTGTTTATTTCAAAATTTGAACCAGTGCTATAGAATCTGGACAATACATTTGTATCATCCTCATCATGAAAAAAAATAGGTTTACTCCACCCCAAATGTCAAATAAAAAAACCTATCAATATAAAAATAGTGACTATTGTTTAGGATAAATGTTAAAGAAGACTAATTATTTTATTAAATAGAGTTGATTTTAGTGAGTTAAAATAAGTGGTTGAAAAAATTACAAATAAAAAAATATTATAAACCTTACTTAGAGACCCATTTCCCAATATACATTTAAATCTTAATTACTGAAATCTTGTTTTTCCATAGAAATGCCCATCATGTGCCAGCTTTTACATTTAAATTTCAATCACAGTCATGGTTGTCTTTTATGGGGACTTTTTACAACCATTGTGCTGACTCTTTAGAGTCGTTCTCTCTGTATACTGCCGCGAAAGGACAGACTGTCTTGGGGTCTTCGGTCTTTTGGAAGTTGTACATGCTTCCTCCGGTTTTTTCTACATTGACTCCTGAGTTCAAAATACAAATCTGAACTTTATATTCTCTAAATATGCAAATATCAGACCACCAACAAGCTTGCTCTCCAACCAATTCCATGGCTGTAAGTATATTTTGTTCATGCTTATGTTTTTGGGTATATGCCTACTTGTTCAAAATGCTTTGTTTCTTCATTTCATTTGGTTTTCCTGATTCAATCAAAGTTAAATTGGGTCAGGACTGAATTTTGTTTTTAGAAGTATGTGCGCTGTTTTTTCCTTAGTAGAAAAGCCTTGAATTTAAAGTTTGATGGAGCTGATACATTCTCTGGGTGTTGTAACGGCAGCCAGGAAAGGTCCACATTCCAAGCTTTGGTGAATGGAATTCGAACCAAAATATGACAATATCCGAAAACTTTGAGAGTGCAAGATCAAGCAGGGTTAAGAAAGAAGATAGTGGAAATTCGAATGGGCATGCTGTTTCTGGTTCCAAAGGGCAGGTTCCAATCCAGCAGTATGGCCTTAAGTCGTCAGCAATCTCAAAGAAACGAGGAGTGCGTAAGAAAGAACCGACAGCAACTCGGCCAGCAAACCGTGCCCCTTTTGCATCTATCGAGCAGGATCTATACCATGTTAAAGCAGAGGCTAAGAAAGAAAATGATCAGAGAATACCCAGGGACGCAACAGCTATGGTTCCTATGGCTCCGAAAGAATCTGGTGGGAGCATAACACCCAGTCCTTCATCCAGCAAGACTGGCAGTGAAAAATCAACTGCAAACAAGAAGGTATGTTATTCAATTCACAGAAACAATCCATCATTCCATTAAGACTGGCAATGAAAAAACCAACCCTGTGTGTTCTTCAGATCATAGAAACAGGATTCTTTCTAATTATGTGAATACTCCCGTGTTGACTGCGCTTTCTGTGCTGGCAAGCCTGGTCAAAATTCTGTGATGGAAATCTATTTTGAAAAGCTGTGCTTGGCAATTGCTCAAATTGTAATCTATGTGGGTTAATGGTTAAAAGTATGTGTTTCTTTTTTAGGAGGTTACACGTTCAAATACAGAGTAGTAGTATATGTACACTTCTGTAAACTTAGCAGTTAAATCACTGAGCAGAGGGGGTGGGTGGACATTCTTTATAGACACACTGAAATTTCCCAGACTCCATTTCAAACCAATAGGAATGTTCAAGCTGATTGCAGGAAAGCTTTTGTACCCAATTTTTCATTAATCCAAAAATAGCAAGAAACAACATTCAGAATAACCACAATGCCATGCAGGTTTTTTTATCCAATTTTTCATTAGCACAACAACTTAACTCGGGGTCTAAGTTAATGAATTGTCTGTCATCAAATGCCTTAACTACCAGTTATCATATGTAATGCTTATCACATGCCTCTGCTACCAGTTATCATATGTAATGGTTATCACATGCAGCAGCTACCAGTTATCGCATGCCTTAGCTACCAATTATCACATGTAATGGTTACCACATACCTCAGCTACCAGTTGTCATATATATATATATATATATATTGAATTAAAATAAATCTTGAAAGTACATTTCTCTCAACTTTTTCTAATTTAACAAGAGAACCTTTCCTTATCCACCCTAAATTTTAAAATATAAACACTTATTAATAATTGTAGAGTATTCATTATACTATATGTGTCATTAAATCTTTGTTTACAATACTAAAATTAATGAAAAGATGACAAACATTATGCATAACATTGCACAGTATTTATTGCAAAATTTGTGTCATTAAATCTCTCTTGAACAACACATACAGTGCACTAAATTATAATAAATGCTTTGCAACTCAATGCTTATTTATCACCTAAAAAGAAAAGCGCGCATATTGATTTGTGGTAACACTGTTATCACTCAATATCCTAAATACCTCATTCATTATCAAATATTTCTTTAGCTTTAAAATGATATATCAATTATTTTCTTAACTTTAAAATGACATAATCATGATAGGATGATGTACACAAGTATATCATTTTATCTCAGATAAAGTCATCTACCTCAAATCTCAGATAAAGTCATCTACCTCATTGTTGTAGGCGGAAGATGAAATGCCACTACAATAAAACCAAAGTATATTCATCTTAATTTTATATCTATTAAGTATAAAGGAATCCTATGGGTTTACTCTAGCTTGCTTTGAGTGTATTAGAGCTCACTCTTGATACTATAGGTTGATAAAAAAACACTAAGGAAAGATGTCAAATAGAATTGTCTCAAATTTCTTTTTTTTAATGGTTGATATGATTTATTTAGTTTAGTTATTTTTATATATGTACATATTTGTGAATGAGTATTATTAGTTCACATAAGATTTATTTTATTATATTTTTAGTTTTGTATAATATTTTTATTATGCTAACATATAAAAACATGATAGTTGCTACAATCTTTTCAATAAGGGGTTTTGGAATGCACCTAACTTTTCTCGGTGCATTGATGTCTCTAAATGTCATTGTTTCAATCTCTAGACTGATAAATTCTAGACGCCTTACATAAAAAACATAGGAGCTATGAATGTGTTAGAGACAAATTTAGATAGACGTGATGTGATGTATCATCATTGGATATATTACAGAAAATAAGAAGCAAAGTGGATCTCATATGAAATAGGGATCCACACTAAGTCAAGCCTCTTGAGCTCACTAATCTAAACTAATTTGTGCCCAATTACACACAACCATAGGAGGGTAATTACACAAAGATGAGGAATGTCCAGAAAGAACTATGACATGCTCCTAATCTCATTCACATAATTAAATGTTATGATTAATCTCATGATTGCCTGATATAGAAACATTCTTACATGTGCTGTAGCAACATTAAGTTGAACAATTTGGTGTTGTCCAAATACGTGTGTGCATTCAAGTAACCATGTAGACATGTTTTTCAAGGAAATTTTCTAGTGGAGTTATGAGTAGTGTTAGATGTAAGAGGTACTACGTGGGTACAATTCACATTCATATACTTCACACAATGAAAAGATTCATAATCACCGGGTCCATAAAATACACATATTGTTTCATTAGGATAGTTAAACAAACTATTCATAGATGCATGTCACCACATTCTACCATCAAAGATTTCATTGGTATATTTTATCCTTCAGTAGGTGTGCACCACTAACGTGAACTGAGTGGATTCTTGAGCATTCATCACATACACATGCCCTATCTTGCACCAATACAATATGGTTTGTGGATTTAGGGTGCTTTGTAGGTGTTTGTGTTTGGGGAAGTAGAGAGAAGTGGGAAAGGGGAATATATTGTCAAAGATATGATATTGGGTGTAGGCTATTGCATGAGAACAAAGATAATAGGCTTTAGTTGATCAAGGGACTAGGAGGATTTCTAGTGTTTATTAAATGGGCATGTTCTGCAAAGAGTGTGCAATACTTATTTTGATTATGATGCCAAGTATTATGAATGTAGAAAAACATTTCAGGTGACTTAGAACCTCTTACTTGCTTATTAATGTGCAAAATGCCGCATGAGATATCCCTACTCTACAACATCAACTCTTCTAACAAATTATTTTGGTGACAATGTTGATGAAAGATTTCTTGAGGCTTCTATGGAATAAGGTTAATCTGTTGCGGCCTAGTTTACCATCGCTTCGCCATGAAATGATGGTTCTCACCCAAGGAAATACAAAGGATCACAACACCCTCATGTAAAATAACTAAAATGAATTTAACAATTAGACAACGAAAATATAGTAAACATGTGACAACAAATAACATTTAGATCATCTAACACATCGAGACTTGCAACTACATATATTATAAGGGGAGTTTGGAATTGGCTTTCTATTCATAGTTAGACACATCACAAAATCCATATATCACCACTATTTCTAAAATTAATTAAAATCCATAAGCATGATGAGGCCTTAGTTGAGTAGAATTTCTTTGTGCTTATCAACATAAGGGGGTTACAACACCCTTGTATAAAATAATTAATATGAAAGTAAGAATTACATAATGAAATGGTAACAATAATAATAATCTAAATGTAAGGTCGTCATCTAGTAAAACACGAAATTAGTGTATGAGACTTCCTTTTTTGTGGGACAAGGGACCTCCTCTACTCAATGATTTAACAGTTAAAGTTTACAAAGCTGTAAATACTCTACTCCCCTTCGGATTTGAACCTATAATGTCTTGGGAGGAAACACGTGCTTTTGTTAAGCTCACTCAAGTAAACATGTGACAATCATATAATATTAGATCATATAACACATCAAAATTTGTAACAAAAAAATACTATAAAGAAAGTTCAAATTTAGTTTTTTTTCATAAAACACATAAGAGAATCCATATAATAAAACTATTACTAAAAGAATTCTACATGCAACCTAATTTCATAACATTTCTTAATGATTATCAACATATAGGGCTATAATATGCTTATGTAAAATAACTAAAATGAATTTAATTTACACAAAGAAACAAATAGTAAACATATGACAATCACTTAACATTTTAGATCTTGTAACTAATTTAAACACTAAAAATAATAATATTGTAAAGTTCACTTTTGGCTTTCTATTTATAATGAGACAATCCATAACATCATTGTACTAAAAAGAATTCAAAATGTATAAACATGTTACAACTTTATTTTAATGGCAATTTTTTATGATTAAAATAATAATAATAAAATCTAATCTTAAATTTTTATATATATATATATAATCATTATTATAGAAAAATTCAAAATACATATACATATTGCAATCTTAAATCTAATAACAACTTTTTCTAATTATTAAGATAATCTCATTATTACAAGGCAATTACATATAACCCATTAAAATATAAAAAACACTGCTAAAAGTAATTCACAATGAAATAGTCTAGTTGTTCTTTGCCCATATCTAAATAACATAATTCCTTAACGAAGGAAATATCCTAATTACAAAACATTTATATTTAATATTTAATAGATAAATATGTAAAAATAAAAACATAATAATTTAGAATAAAATAGTTTGATGGTTGTTACCAATATCTAAATAACATATTTTTTAACAAAGGAAATATAATAATTACAAAACAATTATATTTAATATTTAATAGATAAATATGTAAAAATAATTAAAATAAAATAGTTTAATTGTTGTTTGATAGATTTTTTTTTTGACTTTCAAGGTTGCAACAAGGTTTGAACCCATGACATGCTTAACATGAAATATCTTAATTACAAAACATTTATATTTAATATTTAATAGATAAATATGTAAAAATAAAAACATAATAATTTAGAATAAAATAGTTTAATTGTTGTTACCAATATCTAAATAACATATTTTTTAACAAAGGAAATATGATAATTACAAAACAATTATATTTAATATTCAATAGATAAATATGTAAAAATAATTAAAATTAAATAGTATAATTCTTGTTTGATAGATTTTTTTTTGACTTTCCAGGCTGCAACAAGGTTTGAACCCATGACGTGCTTAACAGCCCGTACACCTTAACAAATGCATGGTTGTCAACTCATCTACACCTAGGGGATTTGTTTGATAGACTTTTTAATCGCACTTGTATAAACTTTTTAACAAACAATAACATAGTCTTAAGCATATCAAAATGGCTCCAAATCAAGTTATTTCTTTTTGGACTACAAATTGATGTACATCATAATTATGTTATATTTGATCTCTAATTGAGAATAAATCATGGTAGATTTATCTTAAACTCGGTATTTTTTAAGATGTACTTTTTTAATCCTATTTTTTTATATATTAAGAAAAAATTTACACTTTAATCCTTGTAGATGCTCCATATATCTAAATTTAAAATTAAATCAATATAATTTAATATTTATTTAAAAAAGAACGTTATGTATTACAATATCTCTCAATACTAAATTATAAAACACCTAGCTATACATTCTACAATAATAAAAAATATAAAACAAATTTTTTTTTTTCACAAGTGAATTTGAACTTACTTTTTGTGTCAAGGATCTGTCCAACATCAACATATAGCGAGTTACATACATACTTACTAAGCCTAAAAATAAAAAATATATATTTGATTTGAGAGAGAATTACATAAAGCATAAAGTAGTTGATTTCATGGTGAACTATGTCAATGGCCATGGACTAAGATCTATGGTGGGGCATGACCTGCCCACTGCAAGCGATGATTGTCTAGAATCGTTAACAAGGATCCAAATAAATTAATGAAAGATGTATGCCGATGATAAATGAGATGGCCTAAATATACACAGTTCCCAGTTGTTTCAACTTAATGTTCCCAACGAACTCTGACGATACTCCAATGGAGATTACATGTGCTGTATAAGACAAATCCAAAGTCAATGGATAATGGAAGTGCTGCCAGCTTTTACATTTGAACTTTAATCACGGACGTAGCCATGCTTGTCTTTATATGGATATTTTACAGCCATTGTGCTGACTTTTCAGATTTCTTTACTCTTTTGAAAGCTGCATATATATATTCTATAAATCTTGGTTTTCTTGTATAAATATGCAAATTTCAGACAGCAACAAGCTTGCTGTCCAAGAATCGCAATGGCTGTAAGTATTTCTTGTCCATTCATGCTTATGTTTTTGGGTTTATAGCTAACTGTTTGCTTTTTTTCTTCATTTGGGTTTGCCTGTTTATTTGGGTTTAACATGAATTTTTGTTTTTAAGTAGTTTGCGCTGGTTTTTTCATCAAGGATTCATTAGAATAGGTTGAAATTTAAAGTTCGACGGAGCTGAGAGATTCCCTGGATCTTGTAATGGCAGCCAAGCAAAGTCCACATTCCAAGCTTTGGCCATTGGAATACGAACCAAGATGTGATTATTTCTGAATACTTTGAGATTGCAAGAGCAAGTAGGGTTAATAAAGAAGGTAGGGGAAATGGGTATGCTGTGTCTGGTCCCAAAGGGCAGGTTCCAATGTATCAGAGTGGACTTAACTCCTCAGCGAATCCCAAGAAACGAGAAGCGCATGCGAAAGTACCCACATCCATTCGGCCAACAAGCAGTGCCCCTTTGCCATTTCGAGAGCAGGATTTATATCACGTTAAACCCAGAGCTAAAAAGGAAATTTATCGGAGAAACTCCAAGAGCGGAATAGATATGGATCCTATGGTTTCCTCAGCCAAGATGCGGAGAGAATATGATGGGAGCAGAACACCCAGTCCTTCATCGATTAGGACAGGCAGTGAAAAATCATCTTCAAACAAGAAGGTATGTTATTTAGACCATAGAAACGTTCCCATTAACACTGGCAATGAAAAATCAGCGGCAAACAATTATGCATTTCTACATATCAGAAATAGGACTCTTTATAACTCTATGAGTACTCCCTTGTTGATTCCGCTCTAGAAGCTGGCGAGCTGGGTCAAAACTCTGAAAACCAATGTTCAAAATCTTGGCCTTTGATGCACTCGTCAAGTCTGGAGTGTATTGGTTCCACTTATTGTGTCAATTGGCTGTGGCTTAGTGTAGTGTCAAGGTATCCGAATGCCTCTTAAGGGCAATTAGGCTTATAGTCCTTGTTCTTACTGTTTTATGCTTCTAATTTGGCAGGCCACCAAAACGAAAGCTTTGCCTAAGTTTGGTGACTGGGATTTGAATGACCCAACAGGAGGGACTCCCTTCACCACTATATTCGATGAGGCAAGAAACGAAAGAAAAGGAGCCACCCCTGCTAATAAGACCTCCTCACAAAGAAACGTTTCTACCCCTATCGAGGAGGATTTATACAAGCACCAGAGCTCTACACATAAGAATTACAGAGTAAGTTCTACATCTAGCTTTAAGTATGTACTCTGTCATAGGTCTTCGAAAAATATCAGAACTTCACTGCTTCTTTCAAGCAGTGCAACCAAGTCAGTTTTCATTTCTGATTTAATAACATGATTTAACCTATTGTTTGCAGGAGAAAGTGCTTTCATTTCTGTCAAGAATGTTCAGTGGTAAAATGATTTGTCAATGAATAATTGGTGATCACATTCATCTTTGACACTATTCTTATTACGGACCATACATGTTTGTGAAACCATTTCACAGGATTTCATGTGAATACCTTCATATTATGTATATTGTTAGTACATCAGTTGCTCCATGGGTGAAGGGATTTGAGTGTCTCTTCACAGAGTAGACCATGTCCCCATGATAATATTGGAGCTCGCCAAAGACATTTGTAGATTCATTGAGTTCTGTATCTCAGATAAGTTTCTTGGTTGTTCAATGACTTTCTTCCTTTATCTGGCTATATCAAAGCCCATGTGGATAGATTATCCTCATCTTGCAATGCTTAGGATTTTACATTTCTGTGATGGCAAATATCAGTATAATGTAGCTGTTAACCCGAAATGGATTGAGTGGTTTAAAGTGCCCTCTCTGCATTCTTCTTTAACTCTTTTTATAATAGCAACATATGCCTGCAGATGAACATGTATGTAATGGTTGAATTTTTACAGCAATTTTCCGCAATTTTTTTCTTTTCAGCCATAGCTCCGTTTTTTTGATAATCCGTTTCATGGACAAGCAGATCCTGAAGATACAAACTTTCTGTTCGATCTCTTTATCAATCCATCTACTTTCAGACGTTTGAATTAGTTTCCAAACTACTCTTCCAGGGATGCTGTAGTGCTTTCCCTAATGTTATTGATCTCAAGTTTCCTGTATGTCATAGTTTATATTTTTCTTATTATGCTAGTGATTAGGCTATGTAAAACAAATTGAAGCAGTTAGCTAAAACTGTAGTAGTCATCCCCAGAGCTTTGGTGCCATGCCTTATGGGCCCTTTTTGGGTTGTGGTTGCTATCATGTGATGTGCATAATAATTTCAGGTCTTGCTACTACAGTGACAGAGGGATTTGGGTTCAAATTAATGCTCTCCTTCTCCCATTGTAACTGGCTTTTTTCAGTCACAGATTTGGAGCATATGTTAAGAATCTAGGCTTAAGCTTTGGAAATAGACAGTATAAGCAGTGCTGCAATACACATCTTCATATTCTCAGTTTTTAGAACCAATGGATTGGAGTTTTTCTGATCCAAAATCAAACAGGATAGTCAATGTAAAACAAATTGAAGCAGTTAACTAAAACTGTAGTAGTCGTTCCCAGAGCTTTGGTGGCATGCCTTATGGGAACTTTTTGGGTTGTGGTTATTATCTATGTTATGTCCGTAATAATTTCATGTCTTGCTACTACAGTGACACAGGGATTTGGGTTCACATTAATACTCTCCTTCTCCCATTGTAACTGACTTTTTTCAGTCCCAGATTTGGAGCATATGTTAAGAATGTGGGCTTGAGCTGTGGAAGACAGACAGTATGAGCAGTGCTACAATACACCTTCATATTCTCAGTTTTTAGAACCAATGGATTGGAAATTTTCTGATCCAAAGTCCAGCAAGATAGTCAATGGATTCGGTTAGGTTATTCTCTCTTTTGTATATTTTCTTTTTTAGTTTAATTGATTGACATGCTGCTGTGGATACGGTTGTATGATTGACGACTGTTAATTTTAGGGCTGGGTGAAGGTTTTATCTTGTTCCAGCTACTTCTTCAAAACCCCATGCTCTCTTGACATCTGTCAAAATTGAGAAATAGGTTTGTCCATCTCGATTCTCATTCAGCTCGCTGGGTTGATAACAGGACATAAAATCCCACGATGGAGCAATAAAGAAAAGTGCAAAATTGGGATCACTATGCATGGAAAACCCAACGGAAAAACATTAAAACTATCAACTTCGAGCCCGTAAAAGGCACAACAAAATGTAATGAATCTTTGGTTCTCAGAGCACACATACATGGGACAAAATACACAAGAGAAGGAACAAACTTCCTCAAAGTTCCATATCTTCCTCGTAGGAAGTGTTTTTAAAACTGTTTGCTGAAGACAAGGATAGATCTTCAGCTATTCACATACACTAAATGTCACCAACAATAGAAGCTCCCAAACCGCACTTGATTTGTCCAGTGAATAATTCAAATAAGAATTACAACCCAAGAGGTGACAGCTATCAACCATAACTCACCCAAACAAATACCTTTTTCTACATAAAGAAATTAAAAATATGCAAGAAAAGAAGGAAATAATTCATTCCTCATTGTCTCCTTTGCATGCTTCCAATACAATTCACTGACCAGTTTTTTTATCACTTTATGAGTGCACTCACAAGATTAGCACAGCCCAAACAAATATTATAGATCTTAATTTCAGACATAGAAACGTTTCAATTTGAAGTGAGTTAATAAGTGGATAAACTCAACTTTTTGAGTGAGTATAATTTTTCCAGGTAAAGCAAAGCAGTTTTTTTTTAAATTTCGATGACTTGGGTCTTCTTAAAATGGGATAAAAGTCCTCAAGACAAAGTTACGGAGTCAAAGTTTCCATCCATTAGATCGAACTACAACTTCTTACAAAATTACTACCAGATTTGGGGGAGAATTTCCACGAAAAAAAGTCACGTTTGTCCATTTATTTGTTGAAATCTCATTTGCACTAGGAAATTAATGCAAATCTGCAAATTCACCTTCTTCTGAGAAGGTTCCTCGGATCTTAATCCTAGAATTTTCAGCCTTTAGGACTGCTGTAAATTAATGTTTAAAACAACAGAGAAATCACAGTAATCCACTTCTAATAGCCCCAAAATTCACTACAATTCAAGGAGTGAAGATACCAATCATTTCAATGAGTTCCAACCCTCTAGGGAAACTTCACGTGTATAAAGCATATCTGAAAACTCTTCTTATATAGCATATATAACAGAAAACACAATAGCAATAGATGGTTATATTATTTTCTTCAATTATAGTGTTAAGTCCCTTAACAATTTTCTCTTAAGTTTGTCAAATCAGCAAGACAATTAAGCGCTTGAAATAACCATCCCAAGAAGACAAAATGTTGAAATCAAATATTCAATATACACTATATGTAGACAACTAGAAATCTCATATATATTTGCTCAATGAATGCAATACATACATACTGTAGCCTCCTCTCAAGGCTAGGACACCACCCATTAGAAGAAATTTGGGGTCTAAAATGAGCCTTATAAGAAAAAGCGCCAACAATAAATTTTGTGAATTGGAATTCAAGAACAATTTTATCTTAAGTGTGTCAAATCAGCAAGACAATTAAGCGCTTGAAATAACCATCCCAAGAAGACAAAATGTTGAAATCAAATATTCAATATACACTATATGTAGACAGCTAGAAATCTCATATATATTTGCTCAATGAATGCAATACATACATACTGTAGCCTCCTCTCAAGGCTAGGACACCACCCATTAGAAG
>LPNX011154077.1:46710-65222 GCA_001517045.1 Pseudotsuga menziesii | reverse complement strand
AACAATAAATTTTGTGAGTTGGAATTCAAGAACCAATAGAATTTCAATAAAATGAGTCAACCATAATGGTTGAATTGACATATTTGTCATAAAAAAAAAACTATTTTTTTTGTTCGTATTTTCGACATATCTTCCTATGTTTTTACTCTAATTTCAAGTGGGACACCTCGTTGGATGTGGAATTTAATTACGCATCCAACGAGTACCCACACTGCATACTTTTGACGGACCACGCTACCCCAAAAACAAGAAATACCTAAAAAAACGTGATGATGATATTAAATTCCGCACCCAACGAGCTCTCCCACTCAGAATTTGGGTAAAAACACAGAGAGATATGTCGAAAATACGAACAAAAAAAGTATTTTTTTCATTCTTCCTCCAAAATTAATAACTATTATTTTATTATTTTAACTATTATTTTATTATTTTAACTATTATTTTATTATTTTCCTTAGGAGGCCCATTTTAGACCTCAAATTTCCTCTAATGTAAGATGCCTTGGCTAGGGTTATTCAACAAACACTAGTTCCTCCAAGTGCAAGAATCCCTCCAACACTATCTCCAAGGCAAGACATCTTCCTACTCTTCTTCGCCAAATACGTCCAAGGGCTTTCAAATGCTAATCTTTTGCCTCCAAGGGATGAAACACTAACCTTAGAATCCAAGATGCTCCAAGAGACCAAGAGAGAGATCAAATGTACAAAGAAGAATCGTAAGAGAGAGAAATTGTCCACCTCCCCATATGCTCCACTATGATTTCATCATGAACCCTAGTGTATCACTAAGAGAGCCCTTCAAAGGAGATACTAATGAATGTGTGACGTGATTTGTTTTTGGGAATACTCTCTCCTTCCTCTGTATATAAGAGGTAAGGAAAGTCAACAATATAAAACAAGTCAACCAAAGCCTTACAAGCAAGCCTAATAAACATAAGTAAACCACACACAAGTGAAGTGTGCCACTGCTAGAGCACGGGTATCAAACTCCAATGATGTTTCCATGCATAATAGTGACCCAAGGTGATGTAGTTATGCAAGGCAAGTCCACAACACTCCATCTTAAGCCTCCATAGACTCTATCCATCCTCTAAAACTAAGTACTTTAGTAGGGAAACTACCCCTTGCAAAGACACTATCAATTCCCCAGGCATCCTTGAGCTATCTCCAATCCTTCGGACAAAAAACCAAGTTGCCACATGCCAGATAGGGCTTGTATCTATCCGCCACAATGCACAATGCTTCTTATATCCTATAGGGCATTCTCCCACCAAGTGAATCCTCAATGTGACCATCATGCAAAGTGTCCATGACCCAAGTATGAGGTCTCCAACGTCCTAGGGAAGAACATTGAGTCAATGATAATCTAAGGTTTGGCATCCACTGAGCAAGCTATCACAAGTGTGCATATCTATCACGAACCATCTCTCATGCTACAATCCATCTTGAAACATCTAGGGGTTGAATATACACCATGTACTCCAAATTTCATAAAGCATCCTAAATATGGTGTAAACACTTTCATAGTAACTCGAAAGTCTAAATCTCCCTCTTTACAAGGAAAGTGTTTACACCAACACTTGTTGATTCCCTTTGCAACTCCACCAAATATACTACATGCAAATCAATACTAGTTGCAGTCCCAGAATCAACCATTGTTATTTGTAACAAAGTTGTCAGCCATGCCATCACAACATTTCAATCATTTAATGAATAATGGCTAGCTGTGAATATATAGGAATGTCCCATGGAGCAACAATCAATTGCCACCCTCCATCATCCTTAACGTCATGCGTTAACATCAATGTGTAGCACATCGTAAGTTAACAAGGACAACTTGTGAAGATAATCATATCTCCATGCAAAATCAAATCAATGCTAGAAGGAAAAGCTCGTGGTATAGTCATTGAACTATGCAAAGTCAACATCAACCTATCATCATGAGAATCCTTCTCAGACACCTCAATTCTCTAGCATTTGAACTATCCTGAACTAGGCCAACTCCCTCACCTTGAGAGAATCTTGAAGTAAGAGTATCACGAAGGGAAACTCCCTTTATCTCAAAGAATCCATAATCTTTGGCTTTGTACTCTATAATACTCCAATTATCTCCAACTGTCGAATCAATAGCGACAACATCCTCCATCAAGTCATCGCACCTCCATTGAATAACTAAAAGGCTCATGGATGAAATCAATCTCATCATCGTACATTTCCTCCTATGTACAACAAAAAGTCTCATGGATGGATGAAACCAATGTTAGTGGTACACTCACCCTACATGCTCTTGAGCCATTGGATCAACAATCTCCACATTCTCCCTAATCATAGGAGGAGAACCCTGCACACTAAAACATCTCATAATCAAAGTGCAAGGATTTGAACCTAGCTCTGTATGTGCCTTCTAAGAAATAGAAGGCCCTACCAACCTCTCATTGGAGGTGTTGTTGAAATATTGTAACTTCGAAGGATATTCTAAATGTATTTTGCTGATGTACCCCAAGGGAGATGTTATTATTCCTCCGTCGAGATGTTACTATTGTAATTGTTCATCATAGAGTCATGAGGTAAAGCCTCCATTGTAAGTCAGGTCATTAGTACCTTAATGAGTAATATAAAATATTGTTTTGAGTCTTCCTAGGTGAAGTTCTCCCAAACAGTTTAGTGGGGCCGACTTGTTTAGGGTAAAAGTCAGTTGACATAAAGTGAATAAATAGAGGAGTTGTGTTCCTCATTAGAACACAAGACTCACTCACTTGAGTAGCACATAGAAGAAAGAGAGAGACAGGTCAGCAAGGAGGAGAATACATGTTTTGGGGGGTTTATCTTTTACATCTTATATAGAGGAAGTTTTGTTGGGTTTTCTTTCCCTTGAGGGTTTTCTAGGATAAATATTGTGTCTATCTTGTGATTGTGTTTCTTTCAGTGATTCTGCATATGTTACTTTTGTGAATTTGGATTAAACACTAATGATATCTAGTCTAGCATATGAAATCTTAACATGGTATTAGAGCTAGCCTGAATAGGACAACTTTCACAAGGTGAAACTCTCTCTCCTCTCCCTCCGGAAGAAACTAGGGTTTCTGCAAAGTTTGGAATTTGGAATATCTACTTGCATAGAAAGTTGCGCCTCCCTAGAGCGCATCTATTGAGACCAGGATCGAAGTTTTGGGGTGGTTGAATCTCCGAAACAGACAAACCCTAGTTTGGCCCTGAACTAGAAAAATGCAGAAAACCAGAACCAGAAATTCTGGAAATTGGAACCTCGCAAGTAAGATTTGAAGGGTGAAGATTTGGGATCTCCACAAATCAGTTGGACCAACCAACTCGCCTCAATCAAGCGCATCTCCTAGTAAGGCCAACTTTTCATTTTGAGAAATTTCAATTTTTAGTGACCTCCTGGACATGATGGCCCCAAGCACTAAGCTTGAGGACAAGCTGGAAGGCATAGAAAACTTCCTAGCATGGAAGTATAGGATTGGTCTCATTCTGAAAGAGAATGGCCTTGAGAAGTACATCAAGGATGAAGTTGTAGAACCAAAAGAAGATGAATCTAAGGACAAGCATGAACAAGATCTAATCAAGGCAATGAGTGGGCAATGAGGATAATTGTTGATTCTATCAAATATCACTTGATCCCTCAAGTGTCATCTAAGAAGACACCAAAGCAAATGTATGATGCACTTTCCAGAATGTATGAGGGAAGGAACATCAACATAAAGATGAATTTGAGAGCTAAACTGAAGGGCACCAATATGAGTAAAGGAGAATCAATTCAAGATTACTTCACAAGGATCTCCCAGTTCAGGGAACAACTAAGTGCTATTGGAGACACCCTTGATGAGGATGATGAAGAAGAAAGACCTAGAAAGAGACTGACAAAAGAAGAAGATGTAGAAGAATATGTACCATTCTCGGCACTCTCTGGGTCTGTAACACCTGGATAATATACATGGCTTATTGATAGTGGTGCTTCAAAGAACATGATGAGGAAGAAGCAAACTCTGTCGAGACTTGAAGAAAGTATCATTAGGAGATGACTATCAATATCCCATCAAAGGTATTGATGAATCAAGCTACAAGCTTGACTCTAGGACTTCCATGAATATGAAATACTATATGTACCAGGTTTGAAAAAGAACTTACTTTCTATCTCAACTCTAGATAAGAAAGGATATAGAGTTTCTTTTATAGATGGACAAGTACTTATGTGGTCCAAAGGAAAGTCACTTGAAGATTATATGGTCATTGGTGAAGAAGGAGGATTGTACAAACTCAAAGGACATCCAGAGACAACCCTTGTCCACGAGACTACTAGCTCAAGTGAACTATGGAATAGGAGGCTTGCTCACATCAACTACAAAGCATTGCCCTATGTGAAAAAGGTGGTAACAGGGTTACCATATCTGAAGATTGATCATGAGGGAACTTGAAAAGGATGTGCAAGAGGAAAGACATAAAGAATCCCTTTCCAAAAAGTGAAACAAAGACTAAAGGTACGTTGGAATTAATTCATTCTGATGTATGTGGTCCTATGCCCTCCATATCATCAAGTGGATATGAATATTATGTCACATTTATTGATGAATATTCAAGAAAGACATGGATATACTTCTTGAAGAACAAGAGTGAAGTGTTCGGGAAATTCAAGGAATTCAAAGCCTCGATAGAGAACCATTCAGAAAGAAGAATCAAGCCACTGATATCAGATAATGGTGGAGAATATACTTCAAAAGAATTTGAATCATTTTGCAAGGAGGCAGGAATCAAGAGGGAACTAACCACCACCTATAATTCTCAACAGAATGGTGTTGCAGAAAGAAAGAATAGAACCATTATGGAAGCAGCAAAAACAATGATTCATGACCAAGACCTCCCCATGCACCTATGGGTTGAAGCAGCAAGAACAACTGTATATGTGCACAGATAGATTATCTCACAGTGCTCTTGTATTCAAGACTCCTAAAGAAATGTATACAGGAAAGAAACCTGAAGTGAGCGATCTCAAGATATTTGGTTGTCTAGTATATGTACACATTCTGAAAGAGAAGAGAACCAAGTTGGATCCTTCTAGAAAGAAGGGAATATTTGTTGGATACTGTGAAATCTCCAAAGCCTTCAGGATATACATTTCAAGATTCCATCATATCGAGATTAGTAGGGATGTAAAATTTAATGAAGAGACAACTCTTAAGAAATCCAGAAGGTGTCAGCTTGAAGAAATACATGAAGAGGATGTACGTCCCAGAAGGATAGAAGTTGAACCCTCTCCTGAAATAGTAGCATCTGAAGATCATGATATGCTAGAACCTCAAAGAAAACCTGCTTGGGTAAGAGAAATCATACAAGAAGAAGAGAGATATGGATCTCTAGAAGGATCCACAAGAACAAGAAAAAGATCAAATCCATACTCCATTTATGTAGCTTTGATGTGTGACATTGTATATCAAGAACCCACCAGCTATGAGGAAGCTGCACAGAAGAAAGAGTGGGTGGAAGCAATGCCGGAAGAATATCAATCGATAATGAAGAATGATTTTTGGGATATAGTACCCAAACCAAAAAAACAAGAGTGTGGTATATTCGAAATGGATCTACAAGATAAAACATGTTGTTGATGGAAGTACTGGAAAGTACAAGGCAATATTTGTGGCTAGAGGATTCTCTCAGAAAGAGGGGATTGATTATGAAGAGATATTTTCTCAAGTAGCAAGGTGCACTTCCATTAGAACCATCATGGCACTTGCTTCCATGATGAAGTGGGATCTACACTAGATGGATGTAAAGACAACCTTCCTTAATGGTATGATTGAGGAAGAGGTTTAGATCGAAAAACCACAAGGATTTGAATTCGAAGACATAATGACTGATGTATGCAAGTTGAAAAAGTCTCTGTATGGACTGAAGCAAGCTACTAGAGCTTGGTATGGTAGAATAGATAGCTTCTTTACAATCTTGGGCTTTACCAGGAGTAGAGTTGATCCTAACCTTTACATGGAGGTTATGGATGGTGAACCTGTCATACTATTACTATATATGGGTGATCTATTTCTGGCTGGAAATGGGAAACATATCACAGAGAGCAAGAAGAATCTAGTTGAAGAATTCGAGATGAAAGATATTTGATTGATGCATTATTTCCTCGGGCTAGAAGTGTCACAGAGCTCAAAAGGAATCTTTCTGAATCAGGGAAAGTATGCAGTAGAACTCTTGAAAAGATTTGATATGTTGGATTGTAAACCCATGGCCACACCCATGGACACCAACTTGAAGTTGTTATATGATGAGTCATCAGAGTTAGTGGACATGACTCAGTACAGACATATCATTGGGTCATTAATGTATCATGACGAATACAAGGCCAAATATATGCTTTGCTGTGAACACCTTAAATCAGTATCTAGTTAAACCTAGACAGGTTCACTTGATAGCTGCAAAGCATGTGATGAGGTACCTAAAAGGTATGATAGATCTTGGACTTTACTATGTTATATATCACGACTACATATTATATGGATATATAGATTCATATTGGGAAGGAAGTGCCACAGACAGGAAGAGAATCTCAGGTGGATGTTATTGTTTGAGATCCGCCATGATCTCATGGTTTAGTAAGAAACAGTCCAATGTTGCTCTCATCACAACTGAAGCAGACTACATAGCATCTTGCTCCACTAGTTGTGAAACGATATGGATTTGGAAACTGGTGTCAGGACTATTTGACATAGAGTTGGATACCACAGTGATTCTTTGTGATAACCAAAGTTGCATAAAGATGACAAAGAATCTTGTGTTCCATGATAAATCAAAGCACATAGAAATCCGTTTTTATTATTATAAGGGATATGGTACATAAGGAAGCTATAGAACTCGAGTATGTGAGTATCGATGAGCAAGTTGTTGATGTGTTGATCAAGCCTCTATCTCAAGTAAAGTTTGAATATTTTCGTGACATTCTTGGTGTAGTTAGAAAAGACTTTCCTCGCAAGGAGGAACAGTGATGGGACTACAAACTTTCCTTGCAAGAAGGAATGATGAAGATATGGACCCTCTTTGAAAAGGAGGAACAATTCGAAGATATGGACTCTCCTCGGAAAGGAAGAACAGGTTGAAGATGTGAACCCTCCTCGGAAAAAGGGGGAGCAAGTTGATAATATGGATCCTCCCTAAAAAATGGGGAGTAATGATAAGACTGTCATTGATGACGGATGATAGTGAAGATCCAGTATGAAAGAGGCCAATTACGCCTGAAGATGATGACAAGTTTTGACATTCACTTGTGGATGATGGTATCCTTTCTCGAAGATGGTCTTGCATGTATAAGACTATGTTCATGAGAGTGGTACTTACTAGCTAAGGATGGCCTTGCAGATGTTACTCTCACATGCAGAGTACCCACATTCATTTGTGGATACCATAGTATAATATTCGCCTACGAATGGTCCTAGATTTCATGTTGAGGATGTCCTACGATGAGTCCTTATGAATGATAGGGCCTACATTTAGGTGCGGTCGAGATATGCCTTGTAGACATTACTCTTGTATGAAGAGTATACCTACATTTATATGTAGATGCCATAGAATAACATTCGCTTGGGAGTGGTCCTTGATTTAGTGCTAAGGATGCTCTATGATGAGTCCTCACGGACGTCGTAGCATAACACTCACATGGAGTGGTCCTAGCTCTAATAGGATAAGGATGTCCTACAATGAGGGCCGACACCTAGGTGCGGTCAAGATCTGTAGTTGCAGACAATGCTCTTGTATGAAGAGTATGCCTACATGTTAATGTAGATGTTGTAGTATAACACTCGCTCAGGAGGGGTCCTAGATTTGAAGTTGAGGATGCCCTACGATGAGTCCTTACGGACGACATGCCCTACATCTAGGTGCGGTCGAGATCTACATTCACTTGTAAACGATTCAACTAGTCAATACTATGAACCCTCCTCATTAAGGGGGAGTAATCTGATGGAGGATTACATCATCCTTGGACCTATGTCCTAAAGTGATAGGGATTAATCATCCCACAAAGAGATAATGTGCAACGCAGATAGCATGGTGGGGAAGGATAAAAAAGATCGAAGCGTGGTTGCAAAGGATCAAGAAGATCAAAGTACTGTTGCAAAGGATCAAAAGGATCGAAGTGTTGCTGCTACAAAGGATCAAGAAGATCGAAGTGCTGCTGCAAAGGATCGAGAAGATTGAAGTGTTGCTACAAAGGGTCGAGAAAATCAAAGTGTTTCTACAAAGGATTGAGAAGCTCGAAGTGTTGTTGCAAAAGATCGAGAATATCAAAGTGTTTCTGCTACGAAGGATCAAGAAGATCGGAGTGCTACTACAAAGGATCAAGAAGATCAAAGTGTTGCTACAAAAGGATCAAGTGATCTTGTGTTGCAGAAGATGAAGACATTGAAGATTAACTGTTCTAGTTACTGATGAATGTTGAAAACTTCCTATGACGTATAGATGTATTACCTCGATACTACTGAAGATATTTTCTCTTGCCACTCCTACAGTTAATGATGATGTTGTCAACATAATACCCTTCTCGTTAAGAGGGAGTGTTGAAATTGATCTAGATCGTGCCCAGGTGCACGCTGGGGACAACAGTTGACTGAATGAGTCGAGTACTATTATAAAGGAAGCATACAAGAAGAACCAACAAAGAAGGAAACACACTAGGTAGACAAGAAATATACACACATACAACATGCAAGAATTCGAACCAATTTATTACTTCTACTCCATGAAAGATGGAGGAATCAAATTATCTCTATTACATTAATGTACATGCTTATATAGGATGTTCAGACACTTAGGTGACTACCTATTATGTTCAGTTACAAAAGAAGTTATAACGGTTCAGAATTTCAACTTTCACAGAGCATGTTGGTAGGTTGTATGTCGAGGCAGACCTGTCGAGACGAACATGTCGAATGAACATGTTGAGGCGGACCTGTTGAAGGCGAACCTGTCGAATGAACATGTTTAGGTGGACATGTCGAAGGCAAACCTGTTGGTTGCTAGTTGGATCATTCCTCCTTCCTTAATAAACAATGGTCTCCATTGTGTATTCATTCAGGTGAGGAAACTTGTTGGCTATTTTAGTAGTAGAGTACCATTTTCCTTGCGTGGGGAGTTGTCTAGGTTTAGCCACTTCAAACAAGGGAATGGAGTTTTTCCTTGTATGGAGTATGCGTCGTCCCACAATGGTGTCACAAAGAAGAGGTTCCTGAACATATGGATGGATGTCTTCGGGTTCTGTTGTCTGCAATTCATTATGTTCCGAAAATGGTGCATGATATGGTTGAAGTATATCTACTTTGAAAATTGGATGTAGGCCAAGGCATGCAGGAATGTAGAGCTAAATTTTTTTTTCTCCAATCTATTTAAGGATACTATATGGACCATATCGCAAAGGTTTCCTCTTTCTGTATGGACCAGTGAAGCGCTCCTTCTTTAGATGTAACCAGACCTAATCCCCAATTTGGAATGAATGAGGAATACGATGCTTGTCGTGTAGGGCCTTAGATTTTGTATTAGCTCGTTGCAACCTCTACTATGCTTGCTTCTGAATGTTGTATATTTTATCTATGAACTTCAATGCTTTTTCCACTTCTCATCCTTCGAAGTCGGGGTCGTTATACTGTGTCGAGAACCTGATTAAGTCGATAGGCGCTGAGGGTTGAAGTCCATAACAGATATCAAATGGTCTCTTTCCCATAGAGCTATGTTGAGCACGATTGTAGTTGTGCTATATGCATGGAAGGTTGTCATCCCATGTTTGACGATGCTTGTGGTTGTACATGTGAAGCAATTGTATGAATAAGCGATTTACAAGTTTCATTTTTTTGTTTGTCTGCAGATGGAAGGTTGTCGACAAAGAAAATCTCGTGTCGAGCTATTTCCAGAGAGTTTTCCAAAAGGTGCTGAAAAATATAGCATCTATATCATAAATAATGGTCGTCGGGAGGACATAATGTTTCCACACATGTTCAAAGAAGAGTTGAGCAGTTTGTTGTGCTGTCGTATTCTTCTTGCATGGTATGAGTATAGCCATCTTGGAAAATATTTCAACTACTACTAGTATCACGTCATGCTGATGTTTGGTAGTAGGATATCTCGTCAAGTAGTCCATAGAAATAGATTCTCATGGTCGACTAGGAACTGGAAGGGGTGTGTACAGTCCTTGGCGTCGATTCGGTGGTTGAAATGGCACAAACCACACACGATTGAATGTACTTGTTGATGTCAGATTTAATTGAAGGACAATAGAAATACTTTTGGAGGATAACAAGTGTTTTTGCGACTCCAAAATATATCGTAGTCTTGTTGTAGTGCGTGTCCCAAATGAGCTTCTGTCGGTGCTCACCGGGTGGTACACAAAGTTGTCCAAGCTTGTATAGCAAGGTGTCCTTCAAGAAGTAGTTGGTAGTCGACAACTTGTCGGTCTGAAGCTGTTGATAAATTGCAGAGAAATCGCAATCCACCGAATACAATTGCGGCCAAGTAGTGGTGTCATAACCCTGCATACTTGTCACTGTAGATAGTAGAGTAATGGGCAGGTATGCTGAGACAATCGGTTACGACATTGGATTTGCCTTTCTGATACTTGATTACCAACTATAATTTTTACAGGTAATTAATCCACTTGAGTTGTCGAGTTGTCTGTAGTTTTGACTAGGACAGAGCGAACTACAAAGATTTATGGTGAGTGAGGATGACTATTTTCTTGCCAAAAATGCCTTCCGAGCTTTGCATTCTAACGTATCATGCCATGCTGAACTATGATAATCACACCATTTCTCGACAGGATCTTGTTTGTTGTGATCCCTATTATCTTTCTGAAATTTCTTCTTGTTTATGCCAAAAATTGTTCCCAGATTACAAGAGAACAAACCAACATAATCTCAAATATCTCAATAAAACAAAACAGGGTTTTTAGGGTTTTTTAAGGTTTTATGGTTGTGAAGTTTGATGACAAGAGGGAATGCATTCATAACCCAAATAAAACTAAATCAAAAGCATATAAAAAATGAGATGCATAACATAATATCCATGTATCCAACAGAAAATAACACTGAGGTTCATCCACAAATGGCAAGCACTACAAGTATAAAAACTTTAAACCAGCAATGAAATTACCAACTGAGTAGTTAAAACAAGCTATAAATGAAGCCAGAGAACAAACTGAAGGGTAAATAGAGCATATATTTCATAATCAGTCTTTCAAATACACATAAGAGTCATTTACTTAGCTTATGGACAAGTCTGAAGACCTCCTCTTGCCAGCCAAAAAATCGAACCATTAGTCCTCTTTATGACATACATTAATACTATCCTTCAAAATTGGTTAAAGACTAAACCCTAACTGCTTTTCAGCCTACTCATCGAAATAGTTTTATCCAAAGAATAATTACAAAAATGAAATATCCTTCAAAACATAACTAATAACTGATTGTGTAATCAAGCTTTACAAATCTTTAGCTGCTTCAGCTAACAAGGCTATCCCTTCAAGGGCTTGGGCCTTTCTTCTAGCCTTCAGTTGATCTGCTTCCATCTCTACCATCTTTCTAGTGAGTTCTTCATTTTGCTGCTGTAGATCTTTGATGGTTTGTTTCAACATTGTAAATTGAGACTCTGTATTCCTCTTCCTTTTCAATGCCTATTTTGAGACTGTAATCAGCTCTTGATAGTGGCTATTCACCTCATCCAGATCCTCTCCGAGTCTTCTATTTGCCATGACCAAGCCATCATTTGTCTCTTGCATATATTCCACCTAATATTTATACTGTTTTACAGTTCTCTGTAAATTCTCTTTTTTTGAACCAAATGCTTTATTTCCTGCTGTACTTTGCATCTCATTTGGAAGCCATGGAATGTTTAGTCTCCTATATATTTCTTCATCTTCTGGCAACAATTTTGTAGGAGTTTCAAAAAAACTTAGGTTTTCTTCAGTCTCAGCTTCACAGGGAACATTTTCCTCAACCCTCACCTTCTTTTCTGAGTGAGAGGCATGTATCTTACCTTCTTGCTGTTCCTGCAACATTTGACTTCGTATCTCTAGAAAAATATCAGACAATTTAGTCTCAGTAAGGGCAGACTCTCTTTATGATTCCATTGGCATTTTCCCTTTACTGTCACCCTTATCAACATCCAATTTTTCATCAGATGAGGAGTCCTCTATCATTGTTAGTTCTTCTTTATTCAATTTAGGGTTCATCAATTTCTTCATATTCAACCTGAGATTGTTTTTAGGTCTAGTCTTGGGTCTCCACACAGGAGCAAGTTCCCCAAACATTTTGAAAGTTTTGCCCTGATGAGTGACTGAGGCAAATTCAATAACTTTTAGTTTCTTTTTCTTTGGTACTGCTACCTCATCCTCCTGGCTGTGAAATTCCTTTTTAGTACAAACCCTAGTTTCATCAATAACAGGAAGTTTATCCTCCTCAAACAGGTATTTCTCATCCTCTGACAAGACTGTGATTGGACTTTGTTTTTGAACTTCAGTATCTTCTTCATCACCTGAAATTTTCTTTGCAGGTACACTCTTTTCAGCAACAAATGTCTCTACTGGTGCATCATCCTGAATAGGCTCGGTCTCCTTATTATCAGACTAGAAATCTTTGCTCTCAATGTCATTAAGATGTTGTTTAGACTCAAAATATTCCTTTGCAAGCTCTGAAACTTCCTCCAATTTAATATTGTCTTCATCTTTAACCTTTATCTTATGTCTAAGCTTTCTAATCAAGGTCTGTCCTTTATCAGCTTGTTTTCTGTGAGACTGTTCTTCTTGACCATTCTGAAACCCTGACCAAAAAAGGAAATATTCCCAAGTTTTCCCCTTACTCTGCAAAACGGTGTTTATAAGGAGTTTGATAAATCCATGGTGGAAAATGGACTGTCTAGTATGATTCTGG
Source organism: Pseudotsuga menziesii (assembly GCA_001517045.1). NCBI lineage: Eukaryota > Viridiplantae > Streptophyta > Pinopsida > Pinales > Pinaceae > Pseudotsuga > Pseudotsuga menziesii. The sequence goes on along the minus strand of LPNX011154077.1, from coordinate 52,300 downwards.
CACTCCTTAATTCTACAAGACATCTTCTACAGGCTCTTTAGAAAGAAGAAGGGAAGGTTCATCTTTGACTCATTACTGAGGTGTTGAAGAAATATGAAGTGGTATTTAAAAACGAAGGAATATCTTCCTTCACATGTAATATAACTTTGTAAAACCTTAATAGGTTCTATCCATTCAGGCCTGAAGTTATGAATGGGTACACCCTTACCCCAATCTGCAATTATACCAAGCAGTAGGTACTTTTGTGCATTAAAGGTGAATGGCACCTTCTTAAACCATAATTCTCCCTCATTTTTAATTCATGTTGCCTCAGCTACTAACTCCTTGGTCAATTTAAATTGCAAAGTATCAAAAGATACAGTGTCTTTGTCATGGCACTGAGCAAACTTATGGGAGACCTCTGCATGGTATCCATCAATTTTCTTGAAAAATATCAACCATCCTGCATTTGCAAATAGCTCAGCACATTCTGGAAATTTATCTATCCAACTAAGATCAGTGGGCTCAACTCTATTAGTTTTTCCACTTTTATTCATTTTCACTATGGTTTACAACACCTGTAAATAATCTCACAGTCTATTTATCTTCAAATTCTCACAGTCTGCCCTATCACACAGTTCAGGAACTCTTTTGTACCAAATTTTGCAATAATTTGACCTAATCACAAAATTCAAGGACCTCCAATAGTTCTGCTCTGAATTTTATTATTTCAAACGATGAATACTTGGATATATTGATTAATATTTCATCATTCATAGTCTATTGAGTGAGGAAATTCATATCCTTCCTTATAATTTTGACATTATGGACTTTTATCAAAAAACCCCCAATTAAACAAACCCTATCAAATGCCACGTGGGGTACCTCCTCAGAAGCTTAATACAAGTGCTAGAAGTCGATCTCTTCAAGGGTTAGGTGTCGAATTTCACGTTCTAGCTGTCTCCAACTATCCAGATCGCCTCAAACTGTCGCTGCTAGAAATCCCTAATTCTTCATTCAACTGTAACAACTTCGATTTCTCGGCAATATGTTCCCACCACGACTTTCAATACCTTCGTATTCTTTAGCTTAAGAACATATTCCCAAAATTTTTGTCTCGTTCCACTCACTGTCATCATTCACCATGAACTGCATACAATTGCCAAGATCTCCCTCACACGATGACCGTAAACTTGTTTCAATGATAAACTTGACAAGACACGTATCAAATGTGATAAATAATGTGGTTAACACCTCAGGGACAAGACCCCAAAAAAATCAGACTGAAAAATAATGATTTTTGGCACTTGTCACTTTCTTGTAGCGCTCTAGTGTATTAATTTCACTCTTGTGCTACAAGAAAGTCCCAACACATAATTTCACCTCATTAAATCACTAATCAGGTTGAAGACTTGGTTTATATGTTTAATCTCGACCTTAGTGTCATTTATTAAACCATTTAATCAATATATACCTTGTAGAACCCTTCAAGAATGAACTCTAAGCAAAATTTATAAAAGCAGGCTTAAAAATAAGAAAAATCAACATGATGAAAACTAAAAGGCTTGAACTCAAAATTAACCTTTATAAACCAAAATTTCCAAGAAGCAAAAATATTAGCAAGTTTCAAAAACATAAACAATAGCATAAAACTAAGGAAGACAAAATCATGACCTAACATCTGGCTCCTGCTGCGGGATGAAATCCTCCTTATGAGGCTTCAAGAACTTGTAGACCAGTGCCTTCTTTCCTGCTACCTGCTAATCTGCAAAATTTCCATTGGGTTATGGAGTCCTTATTGTGTTTTACTCACACCGGTATATACAATGAAAAACTAAAATTCCCCTCAAAAACTGTAGAAATGCTTGAGGAATCGTCCATTAACTAGACTTGACAATTCCTCACCCTCCAAAGTTTGTAGGACAAAAGTGTTATTTTCCAAAAACTTAGATACTAGGAAAGGGCCAAACCAGAGATTATCAAATTTTCCATGTTTCCCTTTTTGCTCTTTCCTAGCATCCCAACTTAGAACCATGTCACCAATTGAGAAAGTGTTATCTTTGATTTTTCTGTCAAATCTATCTTTTATCTTCAATCTGTATAGCTGTGCATTTTCTTCCACTTTTTCCCTGTTATGCTGCAACTCTATCATTGCATAAATCCTTCTCTACATATCATTAGGTTCTTCCTGACAATCTTGAAAAAAATTAATCACTGGAATGCCCAACTGAACAGGAAAAACTGCATTTGTACCATACACTAATTGGAAAGGAGAAGTTCCAATTGCTTGCTTGACTATTATTCTATCAGCCCATAATGCATATTTCAGCATAGAATCCCATGATCTCTTATTTTGCTTCAGCAGTTTCCTGATACTCTAAATGATATTTTTATTGGAGGGCTTAGCTAAACCATTACGTTGGGGATAGTAAGGAGTTGAATGTTTCAACAAGATACCATTCTTTTCACAAAATGCTCCCATTGCCTTAGATTTAAAAGCTTTTGCATTATCTATTACTATTCTCTGAGGACACCCAAACCTACTGAGGATATTTTTTTCAATATATTCCATAATCACCTTATCTGTGGCATTCTTGGTAGGGATAGCCTCCACCATTTTGGTAAAGAAGTCTGTTGCAGTCAAAATCCACCTATGTTGTCCTGAAGAAGCTGGACTTATCTCTGCTATAAAGTCCAGACCCCATTACTGGAAAGGAGCACTTACTGCAATTGGTTTTAAAGGTAATGAAAACAGGTTTTGTTTACCAGCAAACTTTTGACAACGGATGCAAGCTCTTACCTGCTGATATGCATCTGCAAATAAAGAGGGCCAATAGTACCCAGCTCTTAATATTTTGTATGCTACAACCTTCCAATACTTGTGACCTCCACAGGCACCCTCATGAGATTCAGAAATCACTCCTTCAATTTTAGGTTTATCTAAGAATCTGAGTAGAATACCCCCTAGGTCCTTCCAAAATAACTGTTGTTCTACCAAATAGTACTTAGTAGTTCTTAGCTTCAAAGATCTAGCATCTTTTCTATCTAAATGTTCAGGACATTGCAGATACAACAGAAAATACACAATGTTTGCGTACCATGTGGATGATGAATAGAAGTCCATAGTCTTTTCTTTCTCCAGCTCTGCTTGATTTTCTTCCTGAGCTGGCCCTTCTGCCATCACATGCAATCCTAAAGCTTGGCAATTTGATTCAGCCAACAACTTGGCTAAACCTTGTCCCTTGACTAGTTTGGTAGGTCTGATATCTACATCATACTCCATGATTTTAGCAATCCACTTGCCTCTTTTCCCCTCGCAGTTAGGCTGTGTCAAAACATCCTTTACAACAGCATTAGGCATATATGAAATAACTTTGGAATGTAAAACATAGATTATGAAAAATTTCAAAGGTTTTACCAAAGAATAAGCCTGTTTTTCCAAGATGTTGTATTTTAATTCATAATCGCTGAGAGTTTTGCTAAAGAATGCAATAGGTTGCTCAAGACCATCCATATTCTTCTGCAATAGAACAACTGCTAGTGTATCTTCAGATGCAAAGGAAAATGTTAGAAATTCTTTGGTAAAATCTGGACTTACTAATACAGGGGCTTCAGTAAGAGCCATCTTGATTTTTTCAAATGAATTCTTTGCTTCAGTGGTCCACTTGACTTCTTGATCCTTCTTTAGCATGGCTGTAATCTGCTTGATAGTCTCAGCAAAGTTTGGTATAAACCAACGCAGAAAGTTGATTTTACCAATGAAAGATTGGACATCTTTTTTACTCCTGGGCAAACTTATCTTCAATATTGATTTTACCCTTTCTGGGTCAATCCTTATACCATCAACAGAAACTAAATGAACCAGTAATTTTCCTTCCTGTACAACAAAGTGTGACTTCTTTGGATTCAAGGACAAACCAAATTTTCTGCATTTAAGGAAAGTCTGTTTCAAATGCTTTAGATGTTCATCATCTGATTATGAAAATACAGTAATATCATGTAAGTAAATTACCACAAACTTGTCCTTTTCCCCAACAAAAGCTATATCCATAGCCCTCTGAAAAGTTTCTCCAGCGTTCATTAAACCAAAAGGCATCTTATCATACATGAAAGTTCCCAAGGGAGTATTAAAAGTTGTTTTCTCTTTATCATCAGGATGCATAGAAATCTTATTGCATCCTGAGAAACCATCAACCATAGAAATCCTCTGTGCCCCAACAACCTTCTGCAATATTTTCTCAATTTTAGGCAGAGAATAATTATCCTTTAGTGAAGAGCTATTCGAGTTTCTAAAGTCAACACACAGTCTGATTTCTCTGTTCTTTTTCCTAACAGGAACTAGATTAGCCACCCATGAAGAGTACCTAAGAGGAACAATGATCTTAGCATCTAATAACTTCTTCACTTCTTTTTCAATAACAGGAAACAAGGCTGGATTAATCCTCCTTAATTTCTGACGAAAAGGTTTAACATTCAGTTTTAAAGGGACTTTATGTTGTATAATCCCAGTATCATATGTTCTCAATTCTTCATAAGACCATGCAAAGACATCAACATGTTCCTTTAACAATTTTATGTACATGTTTCTTTGTTCAACTGTGAGTGCTTTCGAATTTTTCACCATTCTAGGATGTTCTGCAGTGCCAATGTTACAATCCACCACATTCTCTTCGAAAGACTGTACAACAGGTTTTAGGGGTGTATCATCTTTCGAAAATATCCTTTCTAAAGGTACCAAACATTTTGGGATGAAATTACCTTTTAGTTCAATAATCTTGTGGCTAGCAATTTCATTTTCAGCAATCTCTTCAACATCTCCATCCTCATCATCTTCCTCTTGATCAATCAGGGAATTAGAAAACTCATGTGTAAGCTCCAAAAATATTTTAATTTCAATGTCATCTTCAAACACTCTCCACTGCTTTACATTATAAGGTACAGATGGTCTGTACCTAACCTCAATGGGATACCTCAACTGTGTGGTTTTGGGAATTCTAAAATGTGTAGCAGCTAAGGCCAATGAATCAGCAGTCTGATTATGGTCCCTTGGAATATAAGTAATGTTAAAAGCTACAAAATAATTATCGATCATGTCCCATACCTCATTTTGATAAACTTTCAACAAATCTTGTTTCACTTGATAGTTGTTCCTCACCTGCTGAACAACTAATTCAGAGTCGCCATATGTAGAAATCTGCTAAATGCCCAAATCCTTAGCAGCCTTTAATCCTAACAACAAAGCTTCATAATCAACAGTATTGTTTGTAGTAATGAATTCTAATTTATACATTAGCTTTATTGTTTCACCACCAGGGGATATGAGAAGAACCCCTGCTCTAGCACTTTCTTTACAAGATGATCCATCAAAGTATAATTGCCAAAGCTCATCTTCCTATTCCTTGCTGCATTTAACTGGTTGTTCCTTTTCAACCCATAACAAACCAACAGTATTGTCATTCATCACTAAAACCCAAATCTTTATCAACAACATACAGAGGATGGTTTGTAGGGTTCTTGTCATCTATCACAAAATAGGCAATCTGAAGTTCTCTGTACAACCTTCTGTTTTCTCCTCCAAACATAGGAATAGTAGCATATGATAAATCTATTT
>LPNX011154077.1:26419-46502 GCA_001517045.1 Pseudotsuga menziesii | reverse complement strand
TTACAGCTCGTGAATCAAATGCATACAGATCATGATAGGGTTTGGTTATACTCAGACCTAAAGCCTCCATGACAACCTTTGGCATTAAATTGTGTGATGCTCCTGAATCTAACAGACAGTTATGTATCATTTGTTCATGGACTATTAGAGTAATGTAAAATGGAGGTGAAGCACTTGCTTCATTCTCAGTTTTTTCAGCCAAAGCTGATCCAATAAAAATATTAGGATTTTCTTCTTGCAGATTCACTGTATCAGAAATAGGCTGATTGTTTGCTGAACCAATCATTTTAAGAACTGATTCTTTGTAAGAAGGATTTTTCATTAGTTCAGTAAAAGGCATAGGAATCTTTATTTTTCCTAATTCATTTTCCAGATTAAAATTCTGCATAGTTTTATTTACCTCTTCAACCTCCATGTTCTTCTTTTGCTTATCTTGAATTTGTTTTTTCTCTGACACAGGATCAGATTGCTGTTTAGTAGGTACAACTACCTTCTTCTTTGTGTTCTGTACTACTTGTTTTGGGCCTGACCTCAAATTCAAAGTCTTCTTCAGTTCATTCTGATAGACATCAGCAGTTACAACAATTCCTGTGCTCCCTACCGACCTTGCTGTTCAAATTCCTAATAGAAAAAAGGAGTGGGTCATATCATCAAACCTTGTCCATCACTACGTGAACCACCACAAAATTCTAACTAGGCAGAGAAACAAAAGAAGTGGGAAAAATTCATTGCCGAAAGGGAGTGGGAATATTTCTTATGCAAGTAGACAGAAATATTCGAGCTTTCTAAAAGCGTCGGGTAGGCCATGAGGGGGTAGCTAGTCATATGTCGGGGTGAAGTAAATAGGATTCTAGTTGACTAAAAAGAGATACCACCACCAGCGATGAAAAGTCAACCTAAGAAAGAAATTGAACGGACAGTGACACATAAAGATACGAGGATTTACAGAAAATAGAAAGAGAGAAGAGGCTAAAAAGAAGGGAAGAAAGAAGAGAAAGAGCTATAGCACTACAAAGAGGAATGAGTACTAGGGTGATAGACCAGGAAAGAAATCCACCAGAGTCGGTTCATGTCCGACAAGAAGAAGGCGAGGAGGAAGAGGCATCACCCATGGAAGAAGATTTATGGATAGAGCAGCGAGAAGCTCTCCAACTGGAAGTTCCCCAAGAGGTAAGACCTCTATCTCCAACGAATCCGAGTACCAGGATGCAAGCCATTGTCGAAGAAGATTTAAGACTAAGAGCTGGTGATTTTGGTATATGGAGTCGACTAGACGACGAAGTAAACGATGATAATCATTTAGTGATTCGTCGACTAGAGGAAGGAAATTAGGTCACACTTCAAGCATACCCTTCCAACCAAAGTATCCACTTACTTTACTCGACACATGAGGGAGAACCCCCCCTGCCAAATACAACTTTGAAGAATACAGAAAAATCAGACCCGTAGACAAATAATTGCAGTTGGACATCGACAGGAGAATTCAACCCCGAACGACTACTTGTCGGAGAAGAAACAACAAACAAAACAACTGACAAGAATGAGAGTTTTGTCGAAAACAGTTCTGCACAAAGAAATAAGTAAAACATCCCACTACCCCCACCAGCACCCCCACCTCCGCCACCTCCTGAAGAAGACAGCGACAGTGAATCCAACATGGGTCACGAGTCAGCGCATATCCCTCTATATGAGGGCGACGAAGATCCGAGACAACATTGGTTCATCTGTGAGTCGGCATGAGAGGCAAACCAGGTCACAGATGAAGATAGACAGATGGCGCAATTCGCTGGTGCCTTGAGGAAAAGAGTACTAAAATGGTATATGAACTTTTCTAAAAGAACTCCTCAAGCAAATAAAGCAGAAATCAAAGCACAATTTTTGTTTTTCTTTAAAACTCCAGATGCAAAACATATGGCAGCTAAGAAATTGAAAACAACATCACAAAAGCCAGTAGAATCTGTTCGCGACTATGACAAACACTGGAAAGACCTCCTCATCCAATTGGATTATGTAATTGATGAACAACTATTAATCCAGTGGTTTCTTGCAAGTCTATCATAGAAAATTCGGTGGCACATAAGCCTGGAGACGTTCAAAACATACGAAGATGCGCTTACTAAATCCCTACAAGTAGAGATGGACGAAGACTTCCTAGCATACCCCATGGATACTAGACTGGAATACCAGCTCAATATCATGTAGAAATATTTAAAAGAGCTAAATCTTAAGAGTCAGGATGTCTGGTGCACAAAATGCTCAATATCCAGAAATTCAAAAGATAACTGTCGACAGGACATCAGCCGACAGGACGTTCGATTTGTCCAAAAAAAGTGTTTTTGCGACATGTTCCAAGAACATGGAGAACACACAACAAAAGATTGCCCGTTTAACATGAAAAATGGTAAAGCATCTTGGTGTGCCATCTGTGAAGTGAAAAGTCACGCTACGACCGACTGCCACCTAAACTTAAAAAATTGAAAAAACTACCAGGAAGTCAACCAGACAAACAAAGTCACGTAGAACAATGATCAGTGAAACCATGCACAAAACAATTCGAATAATCAAAGGTATGAAGGTCGTCGATATGAGCGTGTTGGCCGAGCAAACTGACCTAGGACAACAACAGAAAGACAACCCACACACTCAATTTAATGCAATCTTGTATATGTTTGGAGTGATTGTCTTTCACAGGATCAAGGACCTGCTGCATGTATAATGTGCTCTCAAAATAGAGAGTCTCTCGAGGTATATGTGACAAGATATTCTTAACCAAATCTCCTAACAAATCAGAGAGATTCAACCTAATGACTAACTAATGCTAAAGACTATCTTAAACTAAGTGCAGAAAATAGTAGCTCCTAATTCTATCCTACGATGGCCTAAATGCAAGCTAACTATCTCAGCTGAGAGCATGAATTAATGGTTTGACAATAGGTCTTAAAGGATAAGGTGATCTATAATTCCGAACTGTTAGAAAAGTATACAGTAATCAAAACTAAATCTGAATTACCTCACAATAAAATGACATTTCGTTACAAGATAATTCGAACAGAAATTAAAACCAGTTATCAAATAAAACTAACATAGTCCTGAAACATAACAGATATAATCATATACTAACATGAATACAGAACAAGGTCAGCTTACAAGTTAATAACTCATGTAACATAGTTTCATAATCAATTGAAACTGTGAAGAAACTCACTCACTTTCAACATAATAACAAATCATTCACATTTCCAGACAATGTAATCATTTGAGATCCATGAAAGAATATTTCACATATACTATGACGATATATATATATGAAAGTAAAATTTAACAAAGGAGAACCATCATTAGCACAATATAAAACAACTTAAAGACTTAGCTAAGGTCTTCACTATTCTGTAGCATAAAGTAATCTTCAGAAAATGTTAAAAAAAACACCAGCACAACAGAATGTAATATAAAACTGTGAAATATCACTTCTCCTTACGTCTTAGGAATTGAACCCTTTACTCGTGTTTGAAACTTGTTTATAAAGGGAACTAAAACAAGAAACTAATTAACTAATTCTCCTATTTCTATGGTAGTACATGGATTTTATCCGAGTATAGGTCAAAGAAAAGACCAGGATCATAGGTATATCGTTGTGTAACCACCAGGAGGGAATAACGTACCAAAAATAGTTAACTTACTGGATAAATCTAGTGTCATTATTCCCCAAAACATGTCATCACTATATTCGATAATCTACACTGATGATGCTCAGAAATAGGAGTGTAGAAACAGCAGAATAACAATCAATTGCATTCCCGAAGCGGCCTCCAATGAGTAAACTCCATGTAGTCAAAACCAAAAACACATCATGGCATCTAGCTTCATCTCACCAACTCATTAATACCTGTAAATTTTTAAACAAAATCTGTTAGCAAAGTGCAACTAACAATCACATAGAAATGAATAGGATGTCTGTAGAATTTTAATTATGTAGATATCCTCATTAAATAATCAACTTTGCACCAAGAACCAAAACTAACAAAAATCAAGATATTACTAACCTGTGGAGGCTAATTCGAAATCATCTGTATGCATAATCGAAGATTTTAAAACATAAGACAAAAATTGGAATTCATTGCAGAAAACAAAAATGTCATATTTTAAGAGCTAATTCGATAGAAAGTCGAATAAGCACATTTATCCTCGCCTCATCTAGCTTGGCGTTGAATCTAACAGCCTTGATCTTGGAAATCTTATTCTGTTTGATCAACCTTTGATTTCTTAACAGAATCCTTTTAACTTGATCTTTATATTTTAGCTTCTTCTCCCTCAAAAAATTCCACTTCTCAATCCAAGAGATTAAATAAGTTTTTAGACCTACAATCTCATCCATAGCAAATGTCTTGATAACTTGAGCCTCTTTTAAGTCAGTTTCTAGAGATGAAATGACTTGAGCATAAGGGTTTTGATTGATTTGTTCCTTCGATCCTCCATTTGACCCTCCTCTGTCTTCCTCAACTATGTAGGGATTCTGATCAATTTCTTGATCCGCATCACATTCATGATCTACTTGTTGAACATCAACAACATTATTCTCAGAGACAGGCACATATTTCAAATCCAAGAAAGTTGGACCAATTGGAGCTGGATTGGGACGAGGTTCCGAGGAATCGCTTACTTCAATAACAGGAACATCCCCAATACTCAGGTCTCTTCTGGCGAACAAGGAAACTGTCATACTACAAGTAGTCCTATGAATATCTTGATTACTCAACACTTTGCTAATTTGGTCCTCAGTCGGTTTCTGACTAATGCTAGCCTATGAATGAGAAAGATCCTTATTTTGACAGGGTATTGTGAGTGCTGGTCTTCTCACTCGAGGATGAGAATTATTGATAGGCATTTCAGGGTTTGTTTTAGACTTGACTTCAACATCACTGATACTTAGGGTTCGGCTAGGTTCAGATACTTCATCGTCCAGATTACCTTGAGAACCAGACTCTTCTAACCCAGGCTCGACTTCTTCAGTTTTGATACGCCTACGTCTAGTTTTGGACCTCCATCTGGGCCATTCTTCATTCTCACCAAACCCATTACGTATGAGGAAATATTCCCAAGTATCCCCTAATTCTCCTAGCCGTATGACATAAGTATTTTAATCAATCCGTGATAAAACAGACTCCTCTCCTTATCCCTTACAATAATTTGATAAGTACAGTCCATCTTATGCAGGGTATTCAAGAAATAACATGGCATGTTCAGAGGACATCCCTTAAAAATCATTAATAGCCGGAGGTGATAGAACTGATTTTGGGAAAGTCTACCCTCACAGGTGACGTACTTGATAACAAGCTCGAGCAGAGAACACCATTTCTTCATGAGCAGTTGAGAAGGGAAACCGAATTTATACTTCGTTTGTCGGTGAGCTGGAGTGAGGAAATCCTTCCAGTCATCATTTTTTACATGCTTACCCTTATACCAACGTTCTCCTATCTGTGGTAAACCAATGGCCTGAGAATCAAAATCCTCTGTAAACCTCAATTCGGTATCCCCAACTTGTGCTTTAATCCCATCAAATGATGCTACAAATTCCCTAGAAGTTGCCAAATTGAACCCAGAGAACTTCTTCAAAAACCCTAGCTATCCAACCCTAAGTATTACCTCGCGGCATTCCAGGGAAGCATCCAAATACTCGTCGCATATGAGTTCAAATCTCGACACAGGAGCCATGGTAGCGATTACACAAACTTTCAGGGTTTTCAAAAACCAGACTGAAACACACAGTCGATTTATCCAGAGTCCACACATTTCAATCAACACTCCAAACTACCCTATTTTACCAAAGCACTGTGAATTTTTCTGTAAAGTCATCATACCTGGGAGTTGACACGTTAATGGGACTTGGAAAACACTTACCACACCATAATGATCCGCAGGAAAATTGAGCGAGCGATGGCTTAAGTGTGATATTTGCATGATGGCAAATCGACAAATGGAAAGCCTTTAGGTTACGCGGATATCAAAACCCCGATTTCAACATAGCATCAACACTGATTGACATTCTCCATAATGTTGTGATAGTCTAGAAAACTCATCGTTTCGAAACATAGTTGAATGGTTACAATGCTCTAATCCTTCATCATCGAAAATCACAATAATAAGGTTACTACATAAGAATGTAATTGATGTAATTAGGATCAGGGTCGATATTATAATGACAAAGAAACAATTGATAATGCAACCAAACCCACATCAAAACTATGAAAATCATCTTAGCCCCTTACGATAGGCTTTAATACCGACTCACTCCAAAAATACAAAATTCGTAATAAGGATGAGTGTATAATAATGTGAAGCTTACGAAAATTATATTAAATACACTTTTATCCCTATGATTAACATGATGAAATAAATATTTTAGAAGTGACAAAGCTTGTTAGATCTCCTATATGAATTGAACAGAAACAATTATCATACCACGTGGCAACTTGCTTGGATTAATAGTAAAAAATCATTGATGTAATAAATCCATTTGACCTCGAATATGCATGAGTGATAAATGTTGTGAGATTAGGAGCTACTAACTTTCAGGATTATAATTTTCTAAATGATCAAAAGAAATGAGAGATTAAGGCCAAGAGATTCAATTTCGACATAAATTGATGTTAATCCCTCTAAATCAACCAATCAATTAGGATTCTATTGGGAGTACCTTCAGAATCAAAGATTCTAACGACACTCCTAAAATATCTATAGATGAGGGTTGATTCAGGTGGTAATATCGAATGTCGATCAAAATATTGACTTCAAATGACATATTTGAAATCATTTGTGTTCAAAATGCTTCGGAGGGTGTTGCTTGCCAACAATTGGCGACATGTTGGGACCGAACCGGTTATCTCTACGGAAACAACATTCACACTTCAGATAATAAAAAAACGATGCCTTAAAAGTATCAAATATTTGCTTAAGTGATCCCATATCCAAACCAATCTAAATATATAACCAGACCTCAACAGACTTCTGAAAACAATCCTATGGATGATATCTAGGTGTTCTTGGTCCTATTCAACCTCAGGCAGGTGTGGAGTGAAATGAATTAATTCCAATGTAGATCTATAAGACCAAAGACAAGTTAGCCAATAACAGTATAGATGTGGCTTCTTTAGAACATCAGTTGACTTTCCCCTCATTTAAGCAAAATAGCAAACAATACTCCCCCTTTTTTTTGTTATTTTTATTTATTTTTGTTTTTTTCTTGTTAGTATATATACAAATCATATACACAGGGGTAAATATGAAAAGAATTAATCAGGAATACTATCTTATCTTGGTGACCAAATAATGATATCCTTATTCACCAATCCTACCAGAAACTGATCAGACTAGCTCATGATGAGACTTCTTGTCTCTCAGTTTATTTGACTGAGAGTCGCTGTCATTGGCTTGATAACCAAATTTTTGACAACGTCATTCCAATAGAACTTATGATCATAAGCAGACCGGCTCGTGATGAGACCTCTTGTTTCCTGATTAACCTTTTCATATTTACCTTAGTTCAAGAGTACTGCCCTGGATGAGTGACCAAACGTATTCACGAAAATGAGGGAGAAAACCACAGACTTCTTAAGACAACATAAATATAACTAGATATCTCCAACGAATCTTCAAGCTTAGTAGACATCCATTGGAATCAGTAAATAAATTCCCTGAGATATTGGTTTATAGGAAGGCACCCGGAGACAACAATCAAGAATTGCTAAGAGAAAAACTATAGAGGTTAAAACTAATACAGGTTTGAAAATAGATCACTTGTGAGACATCGGATACTTCCAGCCATCATCAGTGATTATGATCTGATATGTATTTCAACCATTCCTGTTTGACATATTTCATCATTAGGCTCTTCCTTAAGTCCATGCAAAATGCTTCATGCTGAATTCTGTGAGAGTAGGTAGGAGATGTGTCGGATAAAGCAACTATTTACAAAGGCACACATGAAATCTTATGGAATGATCTTGAAGAGTTAAATTATTTTCATGACCTGTCATCTAAAATTTTCAGTGAGTAAACATGATGACAACAGGAAAGAAGATAATCAGCAAATACAAGATCGAAAACTCTAACCAGTCTAGAAATCAGAATAGAACCAAAAATATGTACAGAAATATACACAATGGGAATATACAATAAAAATGACTCGTTGATGTGGGATTACTGAAAGTACCTTTTAAGGATATGCCCATTTACCAGGAGGGTATCGAGCTGTTCTTGCAAAGTATACAAATGAAAAGTATTAGGACCAAGATTTTCTGCTATCACATATGGTCCTAACCAGAGATGTTGGAATTTCATATGTTCCCCTTTATCTTCATGTGCTTTGTCCCATTTCAAAACCAGATCATCTACCTGTAATTCTCTATTCGAGGATGAGCCACGGTCGAACCATGATTTAACAATTTGTTGATGCTTCATGAGATGTCTCTTAGCATTCTCTCTTTCTTCTTCCAATTTCAACAACATATTGATTCTTTCTTCAATGGATGAACACTCCGTCTCTTGTACAGCTTGTGCAAGCTGTAACGAAGGCATAAACAAATTTGGAAGAAGAATAGCCTCTATTCCATATACCAAGAAGAAAGGGGAGTTACCAACGAATGATTTTGGGGTAACTCTGTTATCCCAGAGGGCTTGATATAGAACAATATGCCAATTCCTATGATGTTCAACTATGGATCTCTTCAGAATTTTCAGCAAGTTTTTATTTGTTGATTCATCAAGGCCATTTCCTTATGGGTAATAGTTTGCTGAATACCTGATTCTAATTCCCTTTTCTAATGCAAACTCAGTCAATTATTCAGGAGAAAAATAATATGCATTATCAAACACGAGAGATTCGGGCACCCCAAATCTGGTAATTATGTTAGTTTCAAGAAAATGCAATACCTAATTTGTATTAACCACCCGCAATGGTTCCGCTTCAAACCATCGAGTAAAGTAATTAGTGGAAGTTATAATGTACTTATGCTGAAGAGAGGAGGAGGGGTTTATCGGTCCAATGATATCGATTCCCCACTATTGGAAAGGCCTATCAACCACCACAGGATGTAAAGGAAATGCTGCTTTTTTAACTCTGCCAACCGCAGTTTGACAATCTTGGCACCTTCTAACGAAAGAATGGGAATATTTAAGTAGAGTTGGAAAAAAATAACCTTCTCTCAAAACTTTATGAGTAGTAGTATCACCACCGAAGTGGCCACCAGCAAGCCCATCATGCAGTTGTGTTAAAACTGAATCAGATTCCTCCTTTTCTAGACAGCGAAGCAAAACTCCATCTGCATTTTTCCTGAAAAGTACATTATTTATCAATTGGTAGGGTGCTGATTTTAATCTTACTGCTCTTTTATTCTTTGGGTCTAAATGGTCTGGGGCACTTCCAGTTTCAAGATAAGTGCAAATTTTAGTATACCATGAACTAGCCGTGTCTGGGATAAAACAAACCTCCTTTTGCAGCAAGGTATCATCTAAAGGTATGGCATTTTGGTTAGCAGGCGTATGTGCTGATTCGGCTACCAATTTACACAAACCCAAACCATGTACAACTTGAGAGAGTTTAATATCTAGGTCATACTCCTGCAGAGCAGCCATCCAATGTGCCCTTTTTTCTCCAAGGTCTTTCTGTACTAACAAATTTCTCACAGTAGAGAATGGAACAATTACCTTGGTTTTTTATTTAAGGAGATAAGGATGAAAATGTTTTACTGCTTTGAACACAACAAAATCCTATTTATCCACTTCATGGTAGTTCAGATCAGCTCCTTTTAAATTCGAGCTCATGAAGGAGATAGGTACTTCATCCCCCTACTGGTTTTTCTGAGTAAGAACAACGGCGTAAGATATGTCAGATGCAAAAGTATAGAGAATAAAGTATTTCCTAAAGTCAGGGCTCACGAGTGTAGGTGCCTCAGCTATGGATTCTCTAATTCTGATAAACGACTCTTTCTCTTTATCCCCCCATGAAAAAGTACTATATTTCTTAATCATATTTTGCAGTGGGTGCACGATTTCAGAAAAACTGGGAACAAATCTTCTCACGAAATTAATCTTTCCCATGAAGGATTGCATAGATTTCTTAGTAGAAGGAAAAGGAATCCTAGAGATGGCTTCGGTCTCTCTGGATCAATCATGATCCCTTCCTTTGACACTACAAACCCTAGAAAAATTCCCTCAGTTACTTCAAATATTGTCTTTTTAGGGTTAAGGGAAATACCAAACTTCCTGCAACGTTCAAGCACATTACATAAGTGTGAAATGTGATCAGATCTGTTTTTGGAAAACACAGCGACGTCATCCAAATAGACAACAACAGAGTGATTTATCAGACCTCTGAACGCAATGTCCATTTCCCTTTGGAATGTGGCCCCAACGTTTATCAATCCGAAGGGCATCTTCCTGTCGGCATAGGTTCCCCAAGAGGTCCTAAAATTAGTTTTCAGCTGGTCTACAGGAGAGACTAGAACTTGGTTGTACCCAGAAAAACCGTCTAATAAAGACAACATCTGAGCACCTAAAACCTTCTGGAGGATTTGTTCCATGGGCGGAACAGGATAGTTGTCCTTTTCTGAGGATCGGTTTAAGTTTCAGAAATCTACACACAACTGAATATCTCCATTTTTCTTCCTAACATGGACAAGGTTCACCACCCACTGTGTATGATGTACAAGAAATATAATCCAGGAGGTTAGTAATTTATTCAATTCTTTCTTTACTGCCGGTTCTAGGGCAAGGTGCATTTTTCTTAGTTTCTGCTGGAAAGGTTTTGATTGAGATTTCATAGGGATTACATGTTGTATGATCTGGGTATCAAATGTCTTCAGAGCATCGTATGACCATGCAAATAAATCCTTGAATTCACTAAACAGTTTTAGAAAGGCTGATTTTTTGTTCTGGGTATAGTCTGATCCTAAATTGATATTTTGAGGATTTGCTTCCGTGCCTAAATTTATGATTTCATAACACATGTTGGAAATGTTAGTTTTGCAATTAGGAACTCCTTTAAACTTATCATGTAGGTCATAAATTTTTTTGAGTCTAAGAACCGACGTAGGGATCGAATTTACCAGCTCAAAAGATTGGTCAACCGGTTGAGGTGGATGGATTATTGAGAAATTGTGTAGATCTTCATCATGCGTGATCTCGTCAATTTCTAATTCCTTAAAAGCATCTTCTCCTATTAAAAAGGCAATGATCTGCAAATCATCATTAAAAACACGCCAATTAGTGATGTTATCGGGGATCGACGGTCTAAACAATAATTCAATAGAAAATACATTGGGGGAAAAAATTTCTGAGGGAATGAGCCGCAAGGCTACATTTTCCAAAAGGTCAGCTTCTAGATTCTGAAAACAAGGGATAGACTCGATATTAAAGGCATCAAATGCTGAAATTAGATTCCATACCTCTTTTTGATAACTTTGCAAATTATTAGATAAGCAATGAATGGAATTGCGGACTTGTCGAACAATAATTTTAGAATCACCAAATGCAATTAGAACCTTAAAATTTAAGTCCAACGCCTTCTTGAGTCCTTGGATGAGGGCCTCATATTCGGCTGAGTTATTTGTGCAAAGAAATTCCAGTCTACAAGATAGCATAAGTTTGTTTCCTGCAGGATCTAGGAGCATGCAGCCTACTCTTGCACCTTCCTTGGATCGAGAACCGTCAAAATACAGATGCCAAGGCTGATCAACAAGACTAATTACATCATTTACATTATTTACAGCGTTAATCAAACTGGGAGCAGCTTCTTGAAAATCACAGAGTAAAATTTCTAACTTATTTACAGAATCAGTATATGCAGATTTAAGTGCAGGGAAACTTCCCAAATCGGAATTGTATCCATAGTTCCCTAAAATGGAATCACTAAACAAAACTGGCTCATTGGGAGAGTTTATCTCGATCACTGTGTGTTTCATGTGTCTCTCTCTGTCAATCCTGATCTGATTTGGTCACCCATTTTTAGGTAACCACAAGTGTGACCAATCGGTTGAAAAATATCCTTTTAAAGCTTGAGACCAATCACGACTTAAGAACAACCCATATACATCTGGTATGTCTGCTACCACTACATCAATAAACTGGAAGAGCTGTGGATTAGTGGCCATTCTGATCATTACTCCTTTTAATTCTCCTACAATTTTTACCTTAGATCGATCTAGCTGGGTGATTTGAATTTCACAAGGAGTGGGCTTGGCATTCATCTTCTTACAGACCGAATAGGGCATAACGTTTGACGAAGCTCCAGAATCGATCATACCGTTATGAACATTCTGATTGAAGATTTCAAATGTTAGTAGGAAGGGGGGAGTTGTAGATTTGGAGTTCTTACCTATCAATGCATCTTTATCAGCAGTTGTTTTGATATAACTATTAAAACCAACTGCTGTTTTACTAGTTGAAGGATCAAGGTTATTGACTGAAGGTACAGAGGAATGATTTTTCATTTTAGTGTTTGATGAAGCTATTAAGTTAGAGAGTATTGAACCTCCAGGCATAGGGTAAATTTTCAATAAATCGAACATACTGATATTCTCCCTCTATTTCTTCAGATCATCTATGATGTCATACTGGAGATCTATACCCTGAGTCGTAGGATGTTGATTTGAAGGTTGGGAACTGTTCCTAGGTGTGGGTGATGGTTGTGAATCTACAGGCCCTTTACTTCTTGTATTATGGGTGTGCTGGTTGACAAATACATAATGATCATTAGATCCCCCCTCTTTGGCTAAACTATCCCAGAAATGACAATTAAACGGGAGAGAATCTTCAGGAGCTTCCTCTTTGGTTTCAGGCTTCTTAGGTTCATGATCTTCTTCTGACTCTTGGTTGGTTGAAGTTTCAGGTAAGGCATAGATAACTCTTATAGTATTAAAAACATCCTCATTGGTTGATATGTCAGGTGGAGTGTTTTTCCTGGCATTTGGTGATGTATATGGCCGATATGGGGTTTTAAAATTCCCTCTATTTGAAGTACCTTCCCCATTATTCTGTTTCAATATCACCACTTCATTCGTGAGAGACCTAATTGCTTGTTGTAATTTTTCTACATTGAAAGCAGGAGCATCCTTTTTATCTGTGTTAGTTCTTATAGGGGCTTCATTGTGTTTATGAAAAGAGCCATCAGTTCTGCCATTATTTTCTAGTTCAAATGTCAACGAA
Organism: Pseudotsuga menziesii; assembly: GCA_001517045.1. Lineage (NCBI taxonomy): Eukaryota > Viridiplantae > Streptophyta > Pinopsida > Pinales > Pinaceae > Pseudotsuga > Pseudotsuga menziesii. Next base: position 33,302 of record LPNX011154077.1, on the reverse strand, counting down.
TTATTTTCGACCTTGATTGCTTCTTCGAAGGTTTCAACTAATGTGATTTTACCAGCTTGTTTTACAAACATACCAAGGGATTTAGGTAATGCTAAAGCATAATTCTTAATTATGATATCTTCTAGAGGTTGGGAGGCTACTGGTATCTTATTCAAGAGAGTGAGGAAATGTTGATTGAAATTTTTTATCCTTTCTTTGTTCTCCATCTTGATTCTAGCCAATTCTAGTGCTAACATAGCAGGGGTTTTGTCTTCACCAAACTTGTTTAAGAATGAATGACTAAAATCACCCCAACTAGTTATAGATCCTTGAGTTAAGGAAAAATACCAAACTGCAGCTTTTCCTTCAAAATTTAAAGGGAAAAGTCAACATACCACATCCTCATGCTGAACATTCATGGTCTGAATAGCCAGGATAAACTTGTCGATGTGATTTTTCACTAGGCCCTTATCATCTGGGTCAAACTTAGGTAGCAGTTTGTCAGGATGTTTAGGTAGATTATGCTACAGTCCAGGTACAGCGATGACACTGCGTCATAACCATGGTTTATCAGCATTAGGATTACCTTGGTCACGATCACCCATGTCTGGATCGGATTCCGGATCTGACGAAGAGTCGTTGTTATGGTTACGGGGGCTATCAGGTGGTGATTCAAGAGGTGAAGGGGGTAGGTTAGATCCACCTGTAGACAACAATCGTCGGGAAGTGTTATGACTAGCCACTCCTCTTAGGAAATTACTAAGATGATAATTAAGAGACCCTCTCAATGGTTCAAGAGGCTCTTCTCCAATTGGATTAGTAGTTTACTCAGTCATTGCCAAGGTTTGAAAATGAGCTTTGCTTGGCAATCCAAAATTGATCAGAGGGATCCCTATTTGGTGAGAATAGGATCTTGTTAAAATTCTACGTGATTCCTCTAGGGTTTGATTTCTATCTTCTGGGGAAACTGGTGAGACAATTGGGTCTCTTTCAATAATAGTCCTAACTGCATCTAAAAAGGGTGTATTTACAGTTTTGGGTTGTGATGTAGAGACCAAAGTAGACAATATTCCAAAACTCGTGAGTGGGGAAGTAGGTTGATTACTGGTAGGAGCATTATGTGATCGATCAGCCATTAAGCTTTAAGCTCATGCCCTCCTTCTAGCGCATTTGTTGGCCAAGAAAACTGACCTAGGCCAACAATGGAAAGATAGCCCACACACTCGATTTAATGCAATCTTGTATATGTTTGGAGTGACTGTCTTTCATAGAATCAAGGCCCTGCTGCCTATATAATGTGCTCTCAAAATAGAGAGTCTCTCGAGGTATATGTGACAAGATTTGCTCAACCAAATCTCCTAACAAATCAGAGAGATTCAACCTAATGAATAACTAATGCTAAAGACAATCTTAACCTAAGTGCAGAAAACAATAGCTCCTAATTCTATCCTACGATGGCCTAAATGCAAGCTAACTATCTCAGATGAGACCATGAATTAATGGTTTGACGATAGGTCTTAAAGGATAAGGTGATCTATAATTCCGAACTGTTAGAAAAGTCTACAATAAACATAACTAAATCTAAATTACCTCACAATAAAATGACATTTCATTACAAGATAATTCGAACAGAAATTAAAACCTATTATCAAATAAAACTAACATAGTCCTGAAACATAATAGATACAATCATATACTAACATGAAGACAGAATAATGTCAGCTTACAAGTTAATAAATCATGTAACATAGTTTCATAATCAATTGAAACTATGAAGAAACTCACTCACTTTCAACATAATAACAAATCGTTCACATTTCAAGACAATGTAATCATTCGAGATCCATGAAAGAATATTTCACATATAATATGATGATATATATATATGAAAGTAAAATTTAACAAAGGAGAACCATCATTAGCACAGTATAAAACAACTTAAAGACTTAGCTAAGGTCTTCACTATTATGTAGCATAAAGTAATTTTCAGAAAAAGTTCAAAAAAACACCAGCGCAACAGAATGTAATATAAAACTGTGAAATATCACTTGTCCTTAAGTCTTAGGAATCGAACCCTTTACTCATGTTTGAAACTTGTTTATAAAGGGAACTGAAACAATAACTAATTAACTAATTCTCCTATTTCTATGGTAGTACATGGATTTTATCCGAATATAGGTCAAAGAAAAGACCAGGATCATAGGTATATCGTTGTGTAACCACCAAGAGGGAATAACGTGCCAAAAATAGTTAACTTACTGGATAAATCTAGTGTCATTATTCCCTGAAATGTGTCATCACTATATTCGATAATCCACACTGATGATGCTCAAAAATAGGAGTCTAGAAACAACAGAATAGCAATCAATTGCATTCCTGAAGCGGCCTCCAATGAGTAAACTCCATGTAGTCAAAACCACAAAAACAGCATGGCATCTAGCTTCATCTCACCGATTCATTAATACCTGTAAATTTTTAAACAGAATCTATTAGCAAAGTGCAACTAACAATCACATAGAAATGAATAGGATGTCTGCAGAAATTTAATTCTGCAGATATCCTCATTAAATAATCAACTTTGCACCAAGAACCAAAACTGACAAAAATCAAGATATTACTAACCTATGGAGGCTAATTTGAAATCGTCTGTATGCATAATCGAATATTTTAAAACATAAGACAAAAATTGGAATTCATTGTAGAAAACAAAAATGTCAGATTTTAAGAGCTGATTCGACAGAAAGTCGAATTGGCACATTTCTCCTCGCCTCATCTAGCTCGGCTTTGAATCTAATAGCCCTGATCTTGGCAATCTTATTATGTTTGATAAACCTTTGATTTTTTAACAAAAGCATTTTAACTTGATCTTTATATTTCGGCTTCTTCTCCCTCAAAAAATTCCACTTCTCAATCCAAGAGATTAAATCATTTTTTCAGACTTGCAATCTCATCCATAGCAAATGTCTTGATAACTTGATCCTCCTTTAAGTCAGTTTCTAGAGATGAAATGACTTGAGCATAAGGGTTTTGATTGATTTGTTCCTTCGATCCTCCATTTGACCCTCCTCTTTCTTCCTCAACTATGTAGGGCTTCTGATCAATTTCTTGATCCACATCACATTCATGATCTACTTGTTGAACATCAACAACATTATCCCTAGAGATAGACACATATTTCAAATCCAGGAAAGTTGGACCAATTGGAGCTGGATTGGAACGAGGTTCCGAGGAATCGCCTACTTCAATAACAGGAACATCCCCAATACTCAGGTCTCTTCTGGCGAATAAGGAAACTATCATACTACGAGTAGTCCTATGAATAGCTTGATTACTCAGCACTCTGCTAATTTGGTCTTTAGTCGGTTTCTGACTAATGCTAGCCTGTGAATGAGAAAGATCCTTATTTTGATAGGGTATTATGAGCGCCGACCTCATTAGAGGAAATTTGGGGTCTAAAATGGGCCTTATAAGAAAACATGCCAAAATAAGTTTTTGTGAGTTGGAATTCAAGGACCAATATAATTTCAATAAAATGAGTCAACCATAATGGTTGAATTGACATATTTGTCATAAAAAAAACTACTTTTTGTGTTCGTATTTTCGACATATCTCATTGTATTTTTACTCAAATTTCGATCGGGAGAGCTCGTTGGATACGGAATTTGATTCTGCATCCAACGATTACCCACACTGCATACTTTGGACGGACCCCGCTACCCCAAAAACAAGAAATACCTGAAAAAACGTGATGATGACATCATCATCACATTTTTTCAGGTATTTCTTGTTTTTGGGGTAGCGGGGTCCATCTAAAGTATGCAGTGTGGGTACTCGTTGGATGCAGAATCAAATTCCACATCCAACAAGCTCTCTCAATCGAAATTTGAGTAAAAACACAGGAAGATATGTCGAAAATACGAACACAAAAAGTAGTTTTTTTCTTTCTTCCTCCAAAATTAATCAATATTATTTTATTATTTTAACTATTATTTTATTATTTTCCTTAGGAGGCCCATATTAGACCCCAAAATTCCTCTAATGTCTCACTCGAGGTTGAGAATTATCGACAGGCATTTTAGGGTTTGTTTCAGACTTGACTTTAACATCACTGATACTTAGGGTTTGGCTAGGTTTAGATACTTCATCGTCTAGATTACCTTGAGAACCAGACTCTTCTAACTCAGGCTCGGCTTCTTCAGTTTTGATACGCCTACATCTAGTTTTGGACCTCCATCTGGGCCATTCTTCATTCTCACCAAACCCATTACGTATGAGGAAAGATTCCCAAGTATCCCCTCATTATCCTAGCCAATATGACATGAATATTTTAATCAATCCGTGATGAAACAGATTCCTCTCCTTATCCCCTACATTAATTTGATAGGTGTAGGCCATCTTATGCAGGTTATTTAAGAACTAGTATGGCATGTTCACAGGACGTCCCTTAAAAATCATTAACATTTAGAGGTGATAGAACTGAGTTTGGAAAAGTCTACCCTCACAAGTGACGTACCTAATAACAATCTTGAGTAGAACGCCATTTCTTCATGAGCAGTCAAGAAGGGAAACTAGATTTATACTTCGTTTGCCGATGAGTTGGAGTGAGGAACTCCTTCCAGTCGTCATTTTGTACATGCTTAACCTTATACCAACGTTCACCTGTCTGTGGTAAACCAATGGCCTGAGAAAAAAATTCCTCTGTCAACCTCAATTCGATATCCCAAACTTGTGCTTTAATCCCATCAAATGATGCTGTAAACGCCCTAGAAGTTGCCAAATTGAACCCAGAGAACTTCTGCAAAAACCCTAGCCATCCAACCCTAAGTATTACCTCGCGTAATTCCGAGGCAGTGTCCAAATACTCGTCGCCTATGAGTTCAAATATCGACACAGGAGCCATGGTAGCAATTACACAAATTTTCAGGGTTTTCAAAAACCAGACTGAAACACACAGTCGATTTATCCAGAGTCCACACATTTCAATCAACACTCCAAACTGCCCTATTTTACCAAAGCACTGTGAATTTTCCTGTAAAGTCATCATACCTGTTAGTTGACAATTTAATGGGACTTTGAAAACACTTACCACACCATAATTGTTAGAATAATCAACCCATAGTTAGCTACCTTAGACATTAAATTAATCATTTTTGTCTTATTTGCCTAGTTTCATGATTCCACCTTATGCAAGTTGTCATCTACCTATCCATAGTGGTAAAACTTGCCTATTTTGACTCATGGAGCGCTTGGGAAACCTCAAGAAATCAAATCTGCTTTATTCCTGGCCTCCTAAGCGCCCTTCTGCTTTTTCTGCTTTATTGCCTCCTTTTTCAGTGCTTTAAGGCAATTGGGAAAGTTTGATTAGGTGAGGTTAACTAGTTTTTTGTCCTCCACATCCTCCACTCTTTTCTCCTATGAAAAGCATGTATGAGTTGTCCTTCCATCACCTTTTAGCTTGCCTAAGTGTTTTTTCCAATTCGTGAGCTCCTTAGCTGATTTGGAAACTACTTTATGCACCTATGGGGGAATTGCTTAATTTTAGTAAGCCCGCGTTTGACTAGACTTGAATTGCCTCCTCATGCATTCGAATCCCTTATGTAATTATTTATTGCAGCAACCTATGATGTTACAGGGTTGGCTATTGTACACTTATTCAATACAGTTTAGTGTTCAGCTCCATATTTAGTCTCTTTTGTGAGTGATTTTGCATGTACAATTAATAATTGTTGTGAGTTTAATTGTTCTATCACTGTGTTCAATTTCCACATGGTATCAGAGCCTTTGTAGATCGATTTCTCTCCTTCCAATTTGTTTTGCAGGTTCGACATCAATGACTGGGAGCCTTCTACTGACAGCCGGGACAATTTCTGAGCTATGGATCAATCTCAGAAGATCATCTTGAATTCCTTCAATTTATTTGAATGGAAAGCAGAGATGGAGATACTGTTGAGAGCGAAAGGCCTCTACAGAGTGACTATGGCAATAGAAGCAGACCCCAATGCAGATGCAGAGAAGATAAAATGGCACAACAGGAGGGATGAGGCCTATGGTGTCTTGTGTCTGATTATTTCCAGAGACCTCCTTTTCCATCTTGATGGATTGACATCACCAGATGAAGTATGGGAGACGCTTATTGATATTTTTGGAAAGACAGATAAGATGAGGGGACATCAAATAAAAAATGAACTGATCTCCCTGAGTCCAAATAGCTTTGAATCCCTGCAACTCTATTTCTCCAAGTTCAAAGCACTTGTTTTGCAGCTAAAACAATGTGGAATCGAAAAGAAGGATGATCAGCTAGTCTTGGCCATACTCTCGAAGCTTGGCCCTGACTATTCAGTGTTTGTTTCGACCTTCTATGCCACAAAATTGACAGCTTGAACTTGGAAGATGCCTAGCCTTGCAGATTTCATGGAATCTCTCACACAAGAACAAGACAAGCCGGTGATGATGGGCACCATCAAACCATCCAAAGACCAAGCTCTTGTTGCTGGAGATTCGAGGGTGGATTCAAAAAGTAAAAAGAAAGCTAAAAATCCACCTAAGCAAAAGAGAGACAAGAACAAGTCTCCAGAGGAGCCTCAAGGTTCCAAGAAGAACTACCAAAAGAAGAAAAACAAAGGAGAAATGAGCAAGTGCGCATACTGCAGTAAGGGAAATCATACTGAGAGCTCCTGCATGAAGAAGCAAATAGACATGCTGAACCAAATCCTGGAGAAGAATGGCATCTTCCTTCCAGACATCTCAAAGAAGAGGTAAGGAGGATCAAGTTCAGATGACAGAGAGAGAGTTCATGCATTGGTTGCTAGCACATCAAGCTCACCTAGTTTCATCATTGATTCTGGAGCTTCAAGACATATGGTTTCGACCAAGGAGGCATTCACCTCACTTGACAAGTCGAAAG
>LPNX011154077.1:2545-23300 GCA_001517045.1 Pseudotsuga menziesii | reverse complement strand
TTGTCATCTACCTATCCATAGTGGTCAAACTTGCCTATTTTGACTCATGGAGTGCTTGGGAAACCTCAAGGAATCAAATCTGCTTTATTCCTGGCCTCCTAAGCGCCCTTCTGCTTTTTTTGCTTTATTGCCTGCTTTTTCAGTGCTTTAAGGCAATTGGGAAAGTTTGACTAGGTGAGGTTAACTAGTTTTTTGTCCTCCAAATCCTCCACTCTTTTCTCCTATGAAAAGCATGTATGATTTGTCCTTCCATCACCTTTTAACTTGCCTAAGTGATTTTTCCAATTCGTGAGCTCCTTAGCTGATTTGGAAACTACTTTATGCACCTATGGGGGAATTGCTTAATTTTAGTAAGCCTGCTTTTGACTAGATTTGAATTGCCTCCTCATGCATTCGAATCCCTTATGTAATTATTTATTGCAGCAACCTATGATGTTACAGGGTTGGCTATTGTACACTTATTCAATACAGTTTAGTGTTCAGCTCCATATTCAATCTCTTTTGTGAGTGATTTTGCATGTACAATTGATAATTGTTGTGAGTTTAATTGTTCTATCACTGGGTTCAATTTCCACAATAATGATCCACAAGAAAATCGAGCGAGCGATAGCTTAAGTGTGATATTTGCATGATGGCAAATAGACAGATGGAAAACCTTTAGGTAACGCGGATATCAAAACCCTGATTTCAATCATATCATCAGCAGTGATTGACATTCTCCATAATGTTGTGATAGTCTAGAAAACTTATCGTTTCAAAACATAGTTGAATGGTTACAATGCCCTAATCCTTCATCATCAAAAATCACAATAATAAGGTTACTAAATAAGAATGTAATTGATGTAATTAGGATCAGGGTCGATATTATAATGACAAAGAAACAATTAATAATGCAACCAAACCCATATCAAACTCTGAAAATCATCTTATCCCCTTACGATAGACTTTAATACTGACTCACTTCGAAAATAAAAAATTCGTAATAAGGATAAGTGTATAATAATGTGAAGCTTATGAAAATTATATTAAATACACTTTTATCCGTATGATTAACATGATGAAATAAATATTTTAGAAGTGATGAAGCTTGTTAGATCTCCTATATGAATTGAACAGAAACAATTATCATACCACGTGGCAACTTGCTTGGATTAATAGTAAAAAATCATTGATGTAATAAATCCATTTGACCTCGAATATGTATGAGTGATAAATGTTGTGAGATTAGGAGCTACTAAATTTCAGGATTATAATTTTCTAGATGATCAAAAGAAATGAGAGATTAAGGCCAAGAGATTCAATTTCGACATAATCTGATGTTAATCCCTCTAAATCAACCAATCAATTAGGCTTCTATTGGGAGTACCTTCATAATCAAAGATCTTGACAGCACTCCTTAAATATCTATAGATGAGTGTTGATTCAAGTGGTAATATCGAATGTCGATCAAAAGATTGACTTCAAATGACATATTTGAAATCATTTGTGTTCAAAATGATCCTGAGGGTGTTGCTTGCCAACAGAGCACCGTTTCGACAACCGACGTTGAGAATATGGAGGTCAAGGACAATTCTCTGGGAATCATGACAACTGACCACGTCGACCCATCCAATGTTTCATGTGCTACAAATAAGGACACTGATATGCAAACTGTCCATACAAGGACAGAACTGACTTAAAATTCTATACTAGCTGTGGAATAGGGGATCACTCATTAGAGGATTTCCCTACTATGCTTGAAAAAATAAATAACAATAAAAATGTTAATGTCCTGTCGTGCGTGCAAAAACATGATATAATCAATAGAAATAATCTACATATAGTAACTCGACAAGGGACAAAAATTGGGAATGATAATCCATGAATAAGCAAAATAAAATAAAAGAATGATTATCCTAACCCAACTAAACAAAAACAACTATATAAATACGCATCGAATATATTTAAAAAAAATTATCGACAAGAAGAAGCTGATGATAATCGACAAAGCACAGTTAAAGAACTAATACGTTTAGTACAAACTGATAAAACGGTGTCTCAATTCATTGACCTTTTGTATAAAATAAAACACAACAAGAGTACAGAAAAACAAACAAAAAATATCTGCAGTCTAAACCAGAAGGACAAAAGTGATGCCGACCCACTTGTCGACCTAGAAATTGAAGGATACCATGTCTGACAAGTTGTGCTCGACTTCGAGTCATAAGTAAACATTATGACTCGAGACACTTGGGAACAATTGGGTAGACCTCGACTATACGAGTCAGGAATATACCTGAAATTATCCGACCAAGGTCTAATTGAACCTATCGGAGTTTGGAGAGATGTCAACATGACCATAAAAGGAATATCGACCAAAGTCAACTTTGAAATTATTGACCCTAAGGAAGGATCCAGTTCCTTCCCAGCATTAGTAGGTCGACCTTGGGGAAGAAAAATAAAAGCATCGATATCCTTAGATAAGGAAAGAATAAAACTAAAAGGGAATGGACAAAAAGTCATAGTACCTATCCATCCATCCCAAGGACAACCTTGGATAGAACCTATAGATGAAGAAGTCGACATCTGACAACTATATCAGATACAAAACAATGAAGACTACACAGAACCTAATATCTATGGTGAACTTCACTTAGGTAATCAGGATTTAGTAGGATACAATTCAAATGTAGAATTATATGAGCGGGAATTCGAGAACTATGAAACACAAGAAAGAGGTTGCTGGACCATTCAAAAAGTGCATAGGAAACCAGTCCAACAGTGCTTCTTAGTGTCCATCATTCCAAAAATATTTGAAAAGAAAACTAGGGAATATCCTACCATAAAACCAACAAATGTAAATATCACACAAATCCCAAGGTACAAAGAAAGAGAATCATGAGTCATGCATATAGAACAAGTATCCAGAAACATTGGTGAGCATGGCCGAAGACAAAGCTTAGTGGAAACCTTCACAGGACAAACTGCTAGATGGTGGGATACCCATCAATCGAGATTGCAGACATCGACAACAGCTTCAAGCTTCTTCATAGAAAGATTTGGAGGGAAAAATTTAACCAATCAAGCCCAAATACCTATGTTCATCAAAGGGCAGGATCCAGAAGGCCACATAAGAACATGTGAAAAATAATGGAAAAGACTTGGGTATAAGGATGAACATACATGGCCACACCTATTTCCATCGATGCTATCTGACTTACCAAACAAATGGTACAAAATGGAAGAAGCTCGAGGTGAAACATTCCTATGGCATGAACTAAGAGAGAATTTTATCAAAGATTTCAGTTTTATACCACAAGATGAAAACTTGGTCGAAACCGCAAAACAAATCAAGGCATTTGTAGAATCGACAGAGAACAAAACCCTAAAATACAACTAACTGACAATAAACTGCAATAACATACAAACAAAGACAAAACCTAGATCGACAAGGCTACAAATGGAAAACGAAAATCCGGAAGGAAAAAGATTTCGATGGAAATCATACCATTTAGAACAGGGATAATTTTAGGGGTGAATTTTAGCCCAGTGGGCTATTTTTCCATGTTTTTCTCCAAAAAAAGATTCGTCATTTTGCATTTTTTGAAGCCCTGTTTCTCCCAATTTTGATGGGGTAAAATTTTTTCACCCTAAAAATCACCAAATTATTATATAAATGATATAAAATCCTTGGAAATTAAAATATTTTTTGAAAAATATCGCCAATCATTTTATAGTTGGCATTTTAAGAATTGGTAATATTCACCAACATTTATACACTTTTAAATAAGTATGGTTCCTTAAAATCATCCCTGATTCAGAAACAACAAAACCAATTCGCACAGTGCTCAAAGTCGAGACAGTAACCGAATAACTGCAGCAGACATTCCTACCACATTTTCACAGTTTAAAGAAGGGAGCCAACCAATAAATGAAGCCAAAGCACCAGATTGGTTAGATGCTAAAGTCAAAATTAAAGAATTCAACATCTCAAACGATGATCGACCAAAAATGGAAAAAATTGGAGACTACTGGAGTGAAGAACAAACAACAAAAATAATAAAATTACTAAAAGAATTTCAGGATGTCTTCACCACGGACTACAAAGATCTCAAAGGTCTAGTCCATGAAATGGGCAAAATGAAGATCGACATCAAACCTGATGTCCAACCTGTAAAGAAAACACCATATAAATTGGCTCATAAGTACAAAGAGATAGTCAAGAAAGAGATTGATAATATGCTTGCAGCAGGAATTATCTACCCTATTGACCAATCAGAATGGGAAAGTCTAATGGTTGTTCAACCAAAGAAACACGATCCAACCAAGGTAAGGATCTGTGTCAACTTCAGAGACCTAAATAAAGTCACATTAACAGACCCATTTCCAACTCCTTATGCAGATAAATTATTGAATGAGGTCACAGGACATGAATGCTACTCGTTCACAGATGGATTCCAAGGTTATAACCAAGTACTAATAGCCAAAGAATATCAGAAAAAGACAACCTTCGTATGTGAATTTGGCTCATTTGCTTACAGGGTTATGCCTTTTGGATTAAAAAATGCACCTACAGTATTTTCAAGAATTGTGGTCAAAACATTTCAGGAATATATTTACAAAACAATGGCAGTATATTTCGATGATTGGACAATATAGTTTATGTTAAAATATCACTACAAATGGCTAAGGCTCATGTTGGAATGATGCCGACAAATCCAGCTAGATCTGAACATCAAGAAGTGCATATTTCTAACCCCTATAGGGATACTATTAGGATGCATTGTCTGCAAAGAAGGCATTAAGGTCGAATTCACAAAAATAAAAATTATCCTCAACTTAAAACCACCGGTGAACCCAAAAAAAGTCAGGGCACTACTTGGCCATACAGGATATTACAAGAAATTCTTAATATATATTCAGATATGACCTATCCACTGGAATAAATGCTGAGAGAAGATCAGGAGTTCGTCTGGACAGAGGAATGCAACATATCATTTGAAACACTAAAAAGGAAGCTAGTCGAAGCACCCATCCTAAGATTTCCAAACTGGTCGACCAAATTCCATGTACACATCGAGGCATCGGGCCTGGCAATAGGAGAAATCCTAACGCAACCAGGGGATGATGGAATGGACTACCCTATAGTTTACAGTATCAGAAAATTAAATAAAGTAGAAAGAAACTACTCGACAATGGAGAGAGAAGCATTAGGAATGGTCTTCATACTACAGAAGTATCGGCACTACCTACTAGCCAACCCCTACTCTTCTATACCAACCACCAAGCACAAAATACCTCATAAATAAACCCTTACACCATGGGAGAATTTGTCGATGGCTACTTCTATTTCAAGAATTCAAATTCGAAGTCATTGTCAGACCAAGAAAGTTAAATGTCGGTCCCAACCACTTATCACGAACCGACACAGGAGAGGAACCGAAAGGAGTCAAAGACGGCTTACCAGATGCACATTTATTTTGAATAGAAGCAGTTCTGACAGAATTAGAGGAAATAGCTCAGTTCTTAGAACATGGACAAGCACCAGAAGGCATGAGTACGAAGAAGAAACAAATCTTAGCCATGAAAGCTACACCATATAGCCTCATAAATGGATTCTTATATAAAATGGTCTTGGACGACATCCTCAGAAGATGTGTACTAGAACACGAAAGAAATAATATTATGTATGAAGCACATTATGGACTAGCAAGAGGACATTTTCAAGTAGACACAACTGCCAAGAAAATCCAACAATTAGGGTTATGATGGCCGACACTTCACAAAGATTGTAAAAAGTTTGTAAGCCAATGTGACAGATGTCAATGACTGGGTGGAACTCTACCTAGTACATAAATGCCTTTAATATCAATAAACCCAAGTTTGACATTTGAAATTTGGGACATCGACTTCATAGGACCATTTCCCATACCAGCAAAAAGAACAGGTGCAAGGTACATAATAACTACAGTAGAGTATGTAACCAAATGGGCAGAAGCAGAACCCGTCGACACATGTTCCAGTGAGATAGCTGCTAAGTTTATCTATGAAAATATCATTACCAGGTTTGGATGCCCAATAAATCTAATCAGCGACCAAGGGTCACACTTCATTAATAAAACCATTAAAACACTAACAGATCAATTCCAAATTGACCACTGACGTAGTACAACGTATCACCCTCAGTCGAATGGAGCAATTGAAGCATTCAACAAAACATTAACAAAAGGCCTAACAAAAATATGTAACATCAACAAAGACGACTGGGATGAAAAGATACCTGCAGTACTATGGGATTACAGAATAACATACAAGCGTTCGACAGAACAAACACCGTTCCGACTAGTCTATGGACAAGAAGCAGTTGTTCCACTACATTTTCAACAACAAGCACCTATTATAGCAGAAATATTACGTGTCGATGTCAAACAGGGAAGGAAGGATCGGCTGATGCAATTAAGCAAGCTTGAAGAACACCGACTGATCACTTTACAACACCAAGAAATTCAAAAACAACAACAGAAGGCATTGCACGATCGTAATATCAAAAATAAAAACCTGTCGGTAGGGGACCTTGCCCTAATGATTAGCCAAATACAAGCCCGAACGCCACAAATTGTGGCTAAAATCATAGCAACAGGGCTTACACCCACAGGTCAAGGAAGCAAACTAAAATTGGACATGCTAAAGGCAGTGGATACCATTGCTCACACAGGAAAAGTCTACAGATGGGCTGAGTATGTTGTCGATATGCTCAAAGGCATCTGTGAGAAATGCCAGGAGTCGGGAGGGATTATAAGGTTCACATCCCTTATAATTTGGATAGTAATGTACTACTTGTGCCCAGTTGGAGACAAGTAGTTCCAAGAACCCACAAAATTCCACATGTGGAGGTTCAAACCATTTGCCCAGATTGGAACATTGAAGGAATTTTAAAATGACAAAGTTCTATTGGAAAACTGGTTCCAACAGCTTAAAATCCAGACGACCAGATTGAGGGTTCCCCAGAACATTCGACGAAGACTACCAAAAACTGCACACATAGAGTTGGAACTAGACCATACTGTGGTGTGGTATGTGCAGGGTGCTAAGGAAAAAGAAAAGACTCTCGACTACTACCCAACAGTCGAAGAGATCTTTCGGGAGCTAGCTCGACAGTCTGGCACAAAACTGTCGATACCAAGAAAGACCAAGGAAGAAACCCTAGCAATGGAAGAGCCATTAACAAACCAAGAAAAAGAAGAAGATTATGAACTCCGATTATACATCGACACATTCGTGTCGGAGGAAACACCAGTAGAAGACACCAGTTGACTGCAAATTACAATCATACCATCAACAACCCAAAGGAAAGGGACACAGATAGAACAACAGGTAACCAATCTAGCTGAGAAAAGCATCGACCCAACTCAACAACAGAGGGGAGAAAAAGGACCAGAGGACGACATGGAAACTGAAAAACCTGAGTATGCTATAACCAAAGAAAACATCCGCAAGCTATCAAAGGAAATAGCAGCCTCAAGGAAGAGGAGAAAAACTCAGGAACAAAAATAGGGGAAGGGGAAGCATAAGCTTATCATCACAAAATCATAAGAATATGAAGACGAATTAGCAGCCATGGCCGTCGACATCATAGAAGATGCCACAACAAACAAAATTCTGGTGGAAGCACAGTTCCAAAAATTTGTTGAAGCAGGAGCACAACAAGGTCGGCCGAAAAAGGTAAAAAGTACAAATACCTCAATGACCGAAAATGTTGTTGATTTAGTGTCTACACCCCCACCCCAATCTCCAACCCAAATCACGTAGGAAGCAATTCCAGAGCTACCCTCAATAAGCCCAGTCGACATATGCAAAAATGCTATGCCGGAAACCTTGAAGGAGAGGTTCGACCAAGATATAGATTTCCAGGCATACATTGAAAAACTGCCTGAGCTACTTACCTCTGTACAGAAGATCACCACCAAGTACCCCCTATTTGAAACTGGTGGATCTAGATAGTGCATTCCTCAACCTGGCCAAATATCCCAGAGGTCGAGGACTGTGGAAATTTTGAAATCAACATTTATAAGGAACGCCAACAAGACAATTGAAGTTGTCGCAAGTCAAACTACATCCCTCACCCCAACCGACATCGCAACCCTTCCACCCTCCAATGAACCAGCAAGATATGGGGAAGAAGAGAACAAGGATGAAATCAATCGAGATATCGACGATCTAATCTCCGACATCCTGGAGGGTTCACCCCCACAAATTGACGACCCGACACCTGACCACATCCCCACCACTCCAATCACACCCGACCATTCACCATCACCATCACCACCACCACCCGCCAAACTAGAACCTAAACCACAACCATCAGTACCAGCAATGTTTGTATTTAGAACCTCTATACAAAATCAACCAGATACACACCCAGCTACAGATCTCATCCTGTAGACCTAACTAGAATCCCCCCTAACCATTGTAGGCCAGCAACTAGAGCAACCACTGCTGAAAAATCAACCACCAAAAAATCTGACTCTTACAAGTGCACAAGTACAGCAGCAAGCAGAGCAATAGAAGCATAAGAGGAAGAGAGACAAAAAGAAGAGGGACCATCAATCCCAAGAGACAATGGTTCACATCAGCCAACTTGGGTCGACCACTGTAGTCGACACAACAAAGCTGAAGGATGGAGAGTTGGGACAACTCTTGGAAACCCTGGATATCGAAGCAAAAACAAGGAGCTCGATGACAATGAAAGAGAACAAGTCGAGTTCCTAAACAAATGCAGAAACCTTGCGCAATCTGTGATACCAGGACCAACAGAGGTTGACACTGAAAAGCTGCTAGAGAAATCCTATCAGCTATTTGAAAGTGTGGTGTCGGCACTAAAGACACAGATGCAAAACATAAGAGAAGAGAAAAAAGAAGAAACAACTCGACTACTGATGCAGAAGCACACAACCTTCTCCGAAGCTTACAAAGTGCTTCAAGATCACATGGAGGAGTCGATCATAACACAAGGGGTACTACAGGACTGGCCTGATTACTATGGGAAAGTATTCCAGTAGACCCGACAGACTCGACAAGAAATCCAAGCACTGGATAAGAGGAAGAGCATAGAAGAAGCACTCAGAAGCATGATCGAAGATCAAATCATGCTCAAAACAGCCAAACTGCATAAGCTCAAGCGACAAGCACACCAGTGGGTGCAGCAGGCATCCTGAGCTTGGACAGGTTAGACACCATCTGTCCGCAGATGAAAAGACTTCTGGAGACGGCAGAAGAGAAGGACCAGTTTATGGGTCCCGACATGGAAAGGATAGAAAACCTTTCCATTCAAGAGAAGATGTCGACACTATCAAGCCTTACAACATTAACCATCGACATCTAGAAAGTACTGTAAAGTTGGACAGAATTCCAACATCAGCTGGCCGTGACAGCAGAAGAAATTAGGGAAGTTTGTGTATAGAAATGACCAACTATTCGACTTCACATCCCATGAAAGTCAAACACAGAAATAACTACTTTAGACAGGCAATGTATTTTTGAGTACCTCCCTGTTTCTTCGGGACAAAGAATAGTTTTGTTCGTCGGGGAGATGTTGGAGGAGCTATTTGGTAAGCCGACTAAGTCGATAAGATGACCTAGTCGGTAAGCTGACTAATTAGAGATTAGGTCGGCCACATAAGGTCGTGTCGGTTAACCGAACCGACAGGTAGTTATTTGTAACTGTTTTCTAAATCATATGTATTAAGTTGTTGAGCCATATGAGAACTTGGTTCAGTTCTATGATTTGTATGGACCGTTCCATTATAATATAATCTGTTATTCCACATATGTGTTCTTGTCTCTTGTCTCTGATATGTCTGTATGCTTTTAAATGTGTATTATTGGTAACCCTCTGTGATCCATGATATTACAATAGATACTCTCTTGGTCACTCCCGTATGTGTCATTTGATAAACACTTAAGAGGTTTGATGCCAGAGACGGTACATACAAAACATTTGAAAAATAGCCATTTTTAAGATCAATAGTACCTTGTCCTTCTGAAATGATGGTGGAGTCATCTCCCATGTGGATGGGGATGGATTTTCTGGTCTCCAAAGATGAAAAGGAGTCTCTTTCAGCCATCATGTGGTTTAAAGCTCCAGAATCTATCAAGAGTGCTTTGGACTTCGAAGTGCTTGCCATGAGGGCATGACCTCTTTCATGCTATGGTTCCCAATCTTGATGATCTCTCCTCCAAAAGCTTTCCGAAAGATTGATGTGATTTCTCTCAAGGAGAGAGGTAGCTTCATCAAGTTTCTTCTTCATGCAGGCATGTTCAGGGTGGAATCCCTTCCTGCAGTATGCACACTTGACTTTTTCCTTTCCATGATGCCCTTTTCCTTTGTTCTTCTTTGAGCCGGAAGACTCATCATGTTGTTGGTTTTCAAATTTAGGCATAGGAGCTTTGAATTTAGTTTTTGGGTTCTTCTGCTGCTTTCCTCTACCCTTCAGATATTTGGGCTCCGAGACATGGAGGGCTTGATCACAAGAGGATCTGATGATCCCCATATGGACAAGCTTATCATGTTCACTTGTTAGGGACTCAATGAAGGAATTGAGTTAAGGCATCTTCCATCCAGGGGTTGTGAGCTTCCCCACACGGAATGTAGAGAAAAAAACTGAATAATCAGCTCCAAGTTTGGAGAGTATAGCGAGGATGAGCTGATCATCCTCCTTCTCCACTTTGCATTGCTTCAACAGTAAGACAATGTGTTTGAAATTTGTGAAAAAGTCATTCAAGGTCTCGAAATTGGAAGGCTGGAGAGACATCAACTCATTCTCAAGCTGGTATACTCTAAAATCATCCTAATTTCCATACATGGTTTCCAATTTGTCCCATATTTCCTTTGGAGTCTTCAATCCTGAAAGATGGAAAAGAAGATCCTAGGAAACAGAGAGGCACAAGAATCTGAATGCTTCATCTTTCTTGTTAAAGAATCTAGATTTGTCTGTCACAAAAGCAAGCTCTTTTTTAGTGTCCATAGTGACCCTATAGAGTCCTTTGGAACATAGCTGGATCTCCATGTCTCCTTTCCATGAGTGGAAATTGAACAGAGTCACAAGTTATATGGAAGAAGCCATCTGAATATGCTGGAGAAAATGCTTTCACCTGTTAAAAACCTAAAAATCACAACAAAAGGGGCACCGTAAGGTCGGACATCTTGGACATTTTAGGCTTTCATCACACCCAACATATTCAATCAAGCAATCTTGATCAACAATTTTCGTACTTGGGGTATTAAGTGGTAAGCCTTGGATTCTGGTGCAGTGCTGGATTTTTGTGCTATTGCTCAATTTTCATGCAACATCTATCAAAAACCTTGTTTTTAAGAGATCTGAGCTTCGTCCCACCGTGATCTCTGATACCATATTAATTTTTCACAGTGGTCTAGGAACTGAAAACACAGTCTCATAAATAATACAGACATATAATCATAAAATTGGAAAAATGGTGCTGCAATGGAAGTAGCAGCTCTGTATAATGAAATGAATAATGAATAATACAATACAATGATCATGCTGGAAGCATGAATTCCAAGACAATTTGAATTCCCAAGGAGGTCATTCGAATTGAATGAGTGAGTCTAGATTAATTGAATGTAAGCCACAGTCAACACTCAAGTTAACCACTGATCAAAAACCCTAATTGACTCAACTGAGCCCTAACTGAAGTCGAAGTGCAATAAATGACTGAGTCTAACTGAAAGTAGCTCATACACATGTCAATGCAAGCCAACCAACAAGTGGTAGCACATCAATGACTCCAATGAACCCCAATGAGGTTAACTGAAGTGTAACTGACCATTAGAAGTGGTTGGAGGCGCCCCTGTTGACTCCAATTCATTAAATAATCATTAAATAATCAATTTAATGAAGGAATGCACCTTCATTGCTCTGTTTAACTAATTGTAACCATCAGCTAGCAATATGGGGTATTTATGACACTCATATCACCCTCGAAGTGCTCTAGTTAGCCTCCCCAAATGTAGGAGAAGGCTTAGTTAGCCTCCTTGACTGAAGGTAGGCATGGGTGTGTTCATGTTGATGTCATACAATGCTCCTTTGATGTCAATTAAGTCAATAAAACTTATGATAGTGGTTTAACTAGGCCAAATTGACCAAAATGAGTGTGTATGGTGGTAAATGTCTCCAACAGGCTGGTGACTTCTTGTTGGATGTTCGATCTATTGGCTTGTTCGCGAAATGTGATTTTCCTTTCTGTTTAGCTTCAAGATTGATGGCGTAATGAAATGCATCCAAAAAGCATACTGACAGTCAGAAACTCCATCTCTTGTTGAATGTACAGGGATAAACCGCTAACATACTTCAGGACAAGCAATTTCTCTTCTTCTTGGACGCCAAGTCTAGCCATGAGTCGATAGAACTCACCGGTGTAACTCTGTATGGAATGGTCTTTCTATTTCCTTAGCTGTTGCCACTTCTTATACTATTGTTCAAGGACTTGGGCGGGTAGAATTCCTTTCGTACATATTCAACAAATTTTACCCATGTGTCTATGGGGTCTTCTTCTTTTTCCATCTTTGTTGATAGATTCTCCCACCAGCAGTGTACAAAGGTTGACATCTTTAAGGATGCAATGGTGATATTTTCTGCTTCGGAGAGTTCATTCACTGCGTAGTAAGATTCTAGTTTTTGTACCCAATTGTCGATGGATTCAACATCAATATTTTCTTCAAGGTTTGGTATGTCCAGATTCATTTTCACTTTGAAGGGGCTTATTTTATTGAAGTGAGGTCGCGTTGAGGATTTCCTTGAATTCAAAGTGACTCTCATGAGAATCTCACTGAACTAGGCAAACATTTAGGTTCATTAGCGAGCCAGTTATTTTTCTATGAGTTGTTCTGTCTCATCAGTTTCATGTCTATTGTCTGCTTCTTCGGCCATCTTTTCTGAAGTCGAAGGAAGTGTTTGCTTCTTCGGCCATCATTTTTGAAGTCGAAGGAAGTGTTTGCTTGTGTTGCTAAGTTTGTGAGCGTGTTTGAATAGGCATAAGTTAATAACTTTGATGGAAGTGCTTATGTAACTTAAGATCTGGACAAGATCTTTCTCTGAGACCAATGATTCAGGTCATGCCCAAGTGTACGCTGGGGACAAGAGTTGAATGAATGATTCGAGTACTATTATGGCAGAAGCATATAAGAAGAATCAACAAAGAAGGAAAAACAATAGGTTGACAAGAAATATACACACAAACAACATGCAAGAATTCAAACCAATTTATTACTTCTCCTCCATGAAATATGGAGGAATCAGATTATCTATATTACATTAGTGTACATGCTTATATAGGATGCTGAGACACTTGGGTGACTACCTGTTACATTTAGTTACAAAAGAAGTTATAGTGGTTCATAATTTCAACCCTTGCAGAGCATGTTGGTATGTTGTATGTTGAGGTGGACCTATCGAATGAACATGTCGAGGCGGACCTGTCAAAGGAGAACCTATTGGCTGCTGGTTGGATCAGAGATATTGTAACTTCAAAGGATATTCTAAATGTATTTTACTGATGTACCCCAAGGGGGATGTTATTATTCCTCTTTTGGGATGTTACTATTGTAGTTGGTCATCATAGAGTCATGAGGTAAATTCTCCATTGTAAGTTAGGTCATTAGTACCCTAATGAATAATATAAAATATTGTTTTAAGTCTTCCTAGGTGAAGTCATCCTAGAACGTTTAGTGGGGCTGACTTGTTTAGGGTAAAACTCAGTTGACATAAAGTGTATAACTATAGGAGTTGTGGTCCTCATTAGAAAACAAGACTCACTCACTTGAGTAGCACATAGGAGATAGAGAGAGAGAGACATATCAACAAGAAGCATACTTGTTTTGGGGTTTTATCTTATACATCTTATACAAAGGAAGTTTTGTTGGGTTTTCTTCCCCTTGAGCATTTCCCAGGATAAATATTGTGTCTATCTTGTGATTTTGTTTCTTTCAGTGATTCTACATATGCTACTATTGTGGATTTGGTTTAAACACCAATTATATCTAGTCTAGCATATGAAATCTTAACATGTGTAAGTGCTACTAGATCAACAAGTAACCTATAAAGGTCACCCTCTCTCTTCCCTCTAGCCAAAGTCTTCAAACTTGCTAGACTATAGTCACTGATGGTGCAATGTTGTCCCTCAAAATAAAATATCCAATGTATATCTATCATACAAGAAAATGAAAGAAGGTTTTTCCTCAAAATTGGAATAAATAAAATATCACTCGACTCAAGAACACCACCTGAGCGCATCAAGAATGAAATGGATTCAACTCATCTCATAGAGTATGTGGCATCATCACCAATATCCATGGTCATATATCCCTCTTGTTCTTGAATATCGTAGAATAATGACCTGTTAAATGTCATATGTCTCTAAGCTCCATTGTCCACATACCAACTTTTGAATTTTTAAGATAGTTAGGGTTTTAAACAAAACATTAAATTTTAAGATATAATTTTCATCTCTTTCAACTTTAACACTCACTAAAGATCATTGTATTAAAGTTGGAATTTAATAACTACATAGATACATAGTAAAATCATAAAATCAAGGACAACATTAGTAATAATAAAAATCTAATTAACAAAATAATTTACTTGAAAGAAGGAACCTTCCTTATACTCGGATCTTAACTTTCATTTACCTGAGGGTGTGCACATACCTTTAAGAGAGAGAGAGTAATAAAGTGCTAGAGAATAGGATTAAGTAGTTATTGTAGAAGGCACATCAAATAATGAGGGTACAACACATAGAAGGCACAACAATATTTGAGGGTAAAACACATTCAAGATCAACCCAAATACATTAACCAAGATAGCCAACAAGTTCCCAACACTAAATGACAACAATAAGACCCTCACACCAGTGAAGGGTAGCCTAAAAAAACTACAATAGTGGATGACATTCACAAAGGAGGCTATAGTAGTGGACAAAATCCGCAAGGAAAACTAAGTAGCACCCTCAACACAGTCAGTAGCAGCCCCAACACAGTCCACATAAGCAATAACAACCCCAACATAGTCCATGCAAGCAATGACAACCCCAACGATCAATGTTGAGTAAGGGAGACAGACCCTAACTAGTAGTGGCACCCATAAACAGTTCACAATAGTAGTGGAATCCCTAAATCATGGTCCACATAGATAGAAACATCTTCAAGCATTCCAAAATAGGCAGCAGTGGTTACAAGGAGACAAACGACATCCTTAGGATAGCCCACACAGGAAGCGGTGATTGCAAGGAAACACATATCACTCTCAAAACAACCCATGCAAGTAGTGACAACCTCTAGCTATCCAGAAAAGACCATGACACCCTTCATAATAGACCATACAAGCAACAGAAACCTCCACACATGCAATGACCTTCCAAAACAACTAAAACAGTCCATTGTGTACACGTGTGGATAGGATATCCTTAGGAATGGCAACGTTGAGATAAGGTAGACCCAAATAGAGAGAAATGACCTGCTGAAATAACCCTAAGGAGTAGAAGAACTATACAAGGGAAGCCCCAAAAATGTCCAAGAAAAAATAGTCTTGAAACCCTACACATCACCCAAAACCCTTGTTCATATATGAAAAATCATAGCTAAGTTTCCTCTTCAAGATCATATTACAATGAACGCTAGGCTCCAATTTATAGTCTCTTAAATCCCTTATAGAAGGTTTCCCTTCTAACTTTCATTTGACGCTAGGGTTAAATTAATAAAGTCAATATGTCACCCCTTTAGGAAAGGTTCCACATAAAACATAAATTAATATTAGGATGTCTTAAGGTGAGGGTTACACATAAGACATAACGAAGGGTAAGTTACGACACTTAGGAATGGTGCTAGCACAAAGGACCAAAAATAAAGGGGTCATCACAAGGCTAATCCAACATAAGGTTAACCACAAGTCAACAAGAGATGTCACAACAAGGTGGGAAGAAAACCCTTCTACCCACAAGACAAAGGGTGTAACAACAATATGGGAAAACAACCTTTCTACCCACAAGACAAAAGGTGTAACAACAAGGTTGGAAAAAAAACCTTTTATCTCTCTCTCTCAATGTATGTAGTCCAAAAGTGTTCCTTATAATAACTGGAAGCTAATCATCACCATATAAGGAAGGTCCACAATGGATTATGTGATCCTATGCTCCTCCATACTGCTCCTACAGTCAATGCTGGTGACTCCATCAAGGGGTGGCCAATCCCTTGATGAAACAACCTAGTTCAACCATCTCGAATACCTAGGAGAGGAGAACATCACACATCATCATCTTAGCTAACCGACCAAGATCTTCTTGGTTAAATGACCAGGAATACACCTGCTTGGTCCTTGACTAAGAATGTGCATGATCCCATACCAACATGTCTATGTCTCTTCCTACAGGATATGATTGGTCATCATGACCAAGAAACTATTTGTTCCCTAACCAAAATTCCCTAGAGACAGATAGGGGCCCTAGCCACATGCTAGGGACTTTTCCATGGTTCTATCCTACTTGCTCCCTGACCAAGAACCCCAGTAGACTATTGGGGGGCATAAGGTACTTACTAGGGACTTACATTGCCTAATTAATTGACCAGGGATCCTAGTTAACTGACTACGGTTCCATCCATAGAATGGCTCTCGCAGTTGAACTATCTTTAACGCTCCCTCTCAGCAATAGAGGAATTCTCAACAACACTAATCTTAGCTTAGTCAACACATCGGTGAATTGTTCTTATGACAGAACATATTGAAGTCTTTGTACTATGTCCTTGACATAGTGATACTTCCTCTCGATGTGTTACGACTTGTCATAGAATACAAGATTTTCTCAGAGCTTAAAACAACTTTAAATGTCAACAAGAAGTTTGATCTTATAGATCCACTTGGAAGTTATAACTGACTTTCCTCATTGTCTGAGAACCACTTTCCACATGTCATTTTCCATTATTAACTGAATTTATTCTATCATAGCATCTTCCAAACCTGATGTTTGGTTTCCTCCTCATAAGTGGATGATTCTAAAACAATGATGTGGCTTAGCTAAGATATCAAACCAGAGAAACCTTGAAGCATCTCAATAAGATTCTTAATGAGATCAACTAAAGATTCTCTAGCATCCTCTGTCTGCTCATCTTAAAGAGATGACTCATGAACTAGGCTCACTGCCATGTCTATATCACTGGGAGGCCATATGAAGTGACAAGAAACAACTTTCTCATGGAAGATCACATTTTTACATAGAAATCCCATTATGTTGGGGATTGACGAGCACAATTGGATCCCTCTCGATCTATGTTCTTACCAGTTGTTCCATTCTAGTAAGGAACAACTCATCAATAACAAATACATGATAGATTCTCTTTTATTGACTCTATGCTGACACTTGGGAGGATGAACATCTAGAATAATTGATCATGCATCCTGTGGGGCCTCTTACTCCCTCTGTATGTGAACACTCAACCCCTTCTATAACTGTGTATCTAGATCTAAGCATAAACATGATCTATAGACTTCAGCACTTGTCATCATAGCAAGTCATATCATCCTCTTTCTATGGGTCTTTCCTACAAGTTAAATTTAGTCCAATAGCCAACAATAATCAAATTCTAATGTAATACAAGTTTGACATAAAATTAGCATCCATCTATATACTAGGTAGTTGTTTAGATGCTATCAAGAACATAATATAAGTCACACATATATGCAATATGTCATAAAGTTATGTTTCACCATAAAACATAAAAATTCAAACCTAGGTGGGATAAAGAATCCCCCCTCTTAATTTTTGTGTCCAAGTAGAAGTCACATGATCAAGTATCTTTGAGATTTCTACATTGTAAACCAGTGTCCTTTAGATCTGAGCATGCACCTATTATGTGTGCATTACATCATTCTCAATATCTCATGTATCATCAAACATTTATTAGTATAATTTTGGAGAAATCATAACCCACATATGGTCATACATAGATGAAATCTAGTATAACTACTCAGATAACTAAACTTCTTTACACTAGCATACTCTAATCACATTGATCAATGAATCACAAAACTCTTTACATAGTAAAATGATCAAGCTAGAAGGTATCACGATCATATAAACCTTTGATTACTAATGATCAAGTCAATATCTAAACATATGAAGAGTGAATTAAGATTCTTACTTACCTTAGAAATACATACTTGAGTCAAACCTTCTAGGAATGCTAGTTATACTTGACATACCTCTTTAAGGGCTAAGTCCATATCCTACCAAATCCATCATCTCTTTTCTAAATTTACATATAGGGCAAAGACTAGTAGCACCATTGGAGCTGTAATAAGCACGTCCTTTATTTCCAACCAACTAATACTTGTAGGCGGTTGTCCAACTTTCATTAGTGCATTGTTCCTCTTGCATCCAAATTAGTTAATGTTCAAACCCTTACTGTTAGGATCTATGTATGCTCAGTTAGGTTGCAAAACAAAGCTAGCTACAAAACCTAAGCTCCGATGCCATGTTGAACTTTTAGGATATTTAGGGTTTTAAACAAAACATTAAATTTTAAGATATAATTTTCATCTCTTTCAACTTTAACACTCACTAAAGATCACTGTATTAAAGTTGTGATTTAATAACTACATAGATACATAGTAAAACATAAAATCAAGGACACTATCAGTAATAATAAAAATATAATTAACAAGAATACAAATCTAATTAACAAAATAATTTACTTGAAAGAATGAACCTTCCGTATACTCATATTTTAACTTTCAGTTACTTGAGGGTGTGCACATAATTGTGTGAGAGAGAGTAATAAAGTGTTGAAGAATAGGATTAGGTAGTTACAGTAGACATCACAGTAGTTTCTAAGGGTACAATACATTCCAAATCAACCCAAATACATTAACCAATATAGTCAACAAGTTCCCAACAGTAAATGGCAGCCACAAGACCTTCATGCCAATGAAGGGTAGCCTCAAAGAAAGATACATTAGTGGATGATAGTAAAAAGGGAGGCTACATAAGTGGATGATAGCCAAAAGGGAAACTAAGTAGCACCCTCAACACAGTCAGTGGCAACCCCAACATAGTCCACATAAGAAATGACAACCCCAACACAGTCCACACAAGCAATGACAGTCCCAACAGTCAATGTTGAGAAAGGGAGACAGACCCTAACCAACAGTGGCACCCATAAATAGTTCACAACAAAAGTAGAAGCCCTAAATCATAGTCCATAGCACTACCTTCAATTGTTCCAAATAGGAAGCAATGGTTACAAGGAGACAAACGACATCCTTAGGACAGCCCACACAAACACCGGTGGTTGCAAGGAGACACACATCACTTTAGTAGTGGTGGTATTATAATTAAGGATAGCCTCCAATTTATAGTTTCTTAAATCCCTTCAAGAAGGTTTCCCTTCTAACTTTCATTTGACGTTAGGGTTAAATTACTAAAGCCAAGACGTTGCCCCTTTAGGAAAGGTTCCACATAAAACATAATTTAATATCAGGATGTCTTGAGGTGAGGGTTACACATATGACATAACGAAGGGAAAGTTACCACACTCAAGAGGGGCGCTAGCACAAAGGACCAATAAGAGAGGGGTCATCACAAGGATAACCACAAGTCAACAAGATATTTCACAACAAGGTGGGAAGGAAACCCTTCTACTCACAATACCAAGGGCTTAACAACAAGGTGGGAAAACAACATTTCTACCCACAAGACCAATGATGTAACAACAAGGTGGGAAAACAACCTTTATCTCTTTCTCTCTCTCTCACACATTATATGTAGTCCACAAGTGTTCCATATAATAACTAGAATTTCATAATCACCATATAAGGAAGGTCCACACTAGATGATGTGATCCCTTGGTCCTCTAGACTACTTCTAAGGTCAATGTTAGTGACTCCATAAAGGGTTTTCCAATCCATTGATGAAACAACATATATCAACCATCTCAAAGACCTAGGAGAGGAGGACATCACAAATAATCATCTTGGTTAACTGACTAATATCTTCCTGGTTAACTAACCAGGTATACTGCTACTTGGTCCTTGACCAAGAATCCACCTGGTCCCAGACCAATATGTGTTTGTCTCTTCTTTTAGAATTTGCTTGGTCCTCGTGACCAAGAAAATATCTAGTCCCGGACCAAAATTCCCTATAGACATATAGGGTCCCTAACCACATGTTAGGTACTTTTCCATGGATCTAACCTACTTGGTCCTAGACCAAGTGTCACATACCCCAATTTTGTAAAATTATGTAATTTCTGAAACATTATGTTAAACTTAATCCTAAGTAGGGATTGATGACTCAGCAGAGTCAACAGTTATGGAGTGTAATTGAGAATATTTTATTAATAATAAATAAATTATGGAGACAACAGCATGGGAGAGCTGTTAAAAGAGGTTACTGGTCAAACTGGTTGTTGGAACTAGGTGGAGAGGCAAAGGACAAGTGGCAGCATCCTCAAGCACTTCCTAAGTTGCAGGTGGCAACTTCCCTATATTTGGGGTCATGATTCCCCAAGAAATTGGAATGTGAGCAGGTGGCTCATTAAATGACAGTTAACCCAACTAAGACCTAGGCAATCTTTAAAAGTACTCAATGAAGAGAGCTAAGGCTGCTCAGTTTTTACTCCAGGAAGAATTCATTCAGCTGAATGTGATTCAGGAGTTTCATTTAAGGAAAAGGGAAGATAGTAAGGAAGTGATTTTGAGTGAATGTTTGCAGA
>LPNX011154051.1:0-19712 GCA_001517045.1 Pseudotsuga menziesii | reverse complement strand
GATGTATCTTTGTTGTATTTCAAGATTTAATGTAAGGTTTTATAATGGTTGGGTTTACTTATGTTTGGAATATTTTTGTTGTATTCCAACATCCATCAAGTGTTCTGTTATGTTATGAAATTCATGAACATCCATATTGCATCACGATATTTTTACATGGTCATTGTGCATTATGGTTATGTTCATTAATTGATTTTATTGGAGTAAGAGATTCATTTTAAGCTTTTGCAAGGGTTGAGTTTAGGTATGTTTTCTACATTTGTTAATGTTTTTTTTGTATTGTGAAATTAAAGAAGGGTTATCTTTGATGACAATGTTCATTGAGGCTTATGTTGGATTGTGAAATTTCTTCATGGTTATGTTGTATTAGGGTTATGTTATTTAATGGATTTTGTCGCATTATGAGATTCATTATAATGTTTTGCAAGGGTTGGGTTTAGTTATTTTTCGAAATGGTTTGGCCATATTGCAATGTTTATGAAGTGTTATGTTTAATTACACTATTTTATGAGTGTTAAGCTAGATTGTGACATTGATCGATGGTCATGTTACATTACAGTTGTGTTCCTTAATGGATTTTGCTACATCGTGAGATTCATTAAAATGTTTTGCAGTGGGTGGGTTTAGTTATATTTGTAATGGTTTTGTTTCGTTGTGATATACATCAAGGGTTATGTTAGATTACGATGTTCATCTAGGGTTAGGGTTATCTTGGGTTGTGCCATTTGTCCCTCGGTGTGTTGTATTATGGTTATGTCCGTTGATGTCCTTTTTTGGATTAAAATATTTAATGTAAGGTTTTGTAATGGCTAGGTTTACTTATTTTTGGGATGGTTTTTTTGTATTCCAACATCCTTCAAATGCCATGTTTCATTACGACATTCATGGAGGTCCATATTGGATCATGAAATTTTTCTGTGGTTGTTGCACAAAAACTTGGTATCCTCAAACAACCTACTTAATAACATTCAATGCAAGAAGTTAAAATGGTGACAAGCTTAATACTGTGTTTTATAAACATAAATTATAAATACCTAATATCCTTTCACTCTCCTTCATTATTCACTTGTTGTTGGCTGCCTATGATCTATACTGGTTATGCATAGGTACCAAAACTGCTAGATTATGTTAGGTAGCAAATCTTGATGGTAAGTGCCACATGATGCAATTTGAATATGAATAAATGTATACCTTAATGTGTCACATCTTTGGTTTTTTCGGCATAGTGGACACTGTAGAGAACCATGGATGGCTTTGGTCCAACATGTTTGACTTTAGTTTGACCAGTCTCAATGCGACATAACTCTTGACCAACATCGCAATGTGGAATAAGCCTTGATGAATGTCACAATGCAATGTAACCCTTGATAAACATCACAATGTGGCATAACCCTTCAAGAACGTTGAATGTTTGTGTCACATATTTGGTTGTGTCTTCGTATATCGAACATCGTAGTGAAGCATTATTAATGTGTCACATATTTGGTTTTGTTGGAATATACTATACACTATAACGATCCATGGATGACTTTGGTCCACCACGTTTGAATTTAGTTTGACTAATGTCCCAATGTAACATAACCCTTGACCAAGGTCACAATTTGACATAACCCTTGATGAACATTGCAATGCAACGTAACCCTTGATAAACATCACAATGTGAGATAACTATTGATGAACATCGAATGTCACATTATTAATTTGTCGTGTCTTTGGTTGTGTTGTCATAAACCGAACACTGTAGAGAACCATTATTAATGTGTTGGATCTTTGGTTATGTTAGCATATACCAGACATTGTAGCAGTCCATGTTTAACTTTAGTTTGACCAGTCTTGTAATGCGGCATAGCCCTTTACCAATGTTGCAATGTGACATAATCCTTGATGAATGTCAAAATACAATGTAAGCCTTGATAAACATCACAATGTGGCATAACCCTTGATGAACGTCGAATGTAACATTATTAATGTGTTGCATCTTTGGTTGTGTCAGACTATATCAAGCATTGTAAATATTTCAATTTAGTTAATAGTGTTAAAAGAAATATAATTAATTATAATAAAATAATAGGATTTATTTATTTCATCAATTTAACCATGTTTGACTTTAGATTAACCATAGTCAACCATGTTTTACTTCAGCGAGCCATGTTTGACTTTAGTTAACCATAATTGAGTTTAGGGAACCACATGGCCATAGTTCAAAAATGCAACATGAAATTTTCTGAACATTGAATGTCACATTATTAATGTGCCACATCTTG
Source organism: Pseudotsuga menziesii (assembly GCA_001517045.1). Lineage (NCBI taxonomy): Eukaryota > Viridiplantae > Streptophyta > Pinopsida > Pinales > Pinaceae > Pseudotsuga > Pseudotsuga menziesii. Next base: position 17,448 of record LPNX011154051.1, on the reverse strand, counting down.
GGCATTGTCGTAGTGTGGCATATTCCCTCACTAATGTCTCAATGTGATAGAATGTTTTATTAACATCACAATGCAACATAAGCCTTGATAAACATCACAATACAACATAACCTTTGATGAACGTTGAATGCCACATTATTAATGTGTTGCATCCTTGGTTTTGTCGGCATATACCAGAGACTATAGTGAACCATGTTTTGTTAAGATTTCATATGCTCAGCTAGATATCATTAGTGTTTAATCCAAACTCACAATAGTATCATATGCATAATCACTGAAAGAAACACAATCACAAGATAGACACAATATTTATCATGGGAAACCCTCAAGGGGAAGAAAACCCATCAAAACTTCCTCTATATAGATGTATAGGATAAAACCACAAAAAAGGAATTCTCCTCCTTATCGGTATGTCTCTCTCTCTCCTATGCACTACACAAGTGTGTGTCTGTGTGTTAAAATGATGAGCATAGATCCTCTATTTATACACTTTAAGTCACTTGACTTTTAACCTAACAAGTTGGCCCCACTAAACTAACCGGGTCGACTTAACCTAGGAAGACTCAAAAGAATATTATATTATATCCATTAGGGTACTATTGACCCGACTTAAAATGGAGGATTTACCTCATAACTCTATCATGACCAATTACAATAATAACATCCCGACGGAGGAATAAAACATCTCCCCTAGGGTACATCCATAAAATACATTTATAATATCGTTTGAAGTTACAATATTTCAACATGTTTGACTCTAGTATCTCTAAAGTAACCCATGGTTTACTTTATCGAGGCAAGTTTGACTTTAGTTAACTGTGATTCATTTTGCTAAACCATGATTGAATTCAGTTTGACCATAGTTAACCATGGTTGAATTTAGTGAAGCACGTGGCCATAGTTCATAATGCAACATGACATTTCCTAAACATCCAACATCACATTAATTTATTTCATCAATTTAACCATGTTTGACTTTAGTCAGGACATATTCAACCATGGTTGACTTTAGGAAACCACATGGCCATAGTTCAAAATGCAACATGAAATTTTATAAACATTGAATGTCACATTATTAATATTACATTATTAATGTGTCACATCTTTGGTTTTGTCAACATATATAAGACATTGTAGCGAGCCATGGATGACTTTGGTCAACCATGCTTGACTTTAGCGAATAAGGATTGACTTTAGTTAACTATGGTTTAAGTTGGTTAACCATTCTTGACTTTAGTTTGAGCATAGTTAACCATTGTTCACTTTAGTGAACCATGTGGCCATAGTTCAAAATGCAACATGAAATTTTCTGAAAATCAAATGTCATATTATTAATGTGTCAAATTCAAAATTAGTCAAAGGTTTTCTTCTATCGAAGTGATGAGGATGTTTCAACAATTTATTTTCCCGCACGGGTGTGGCTTATTGGCGGTTCATTTGTTATGAAGTCACTTGTTGTAAATTGGAGGTCATGAGATCAAAATTCCACCCGGGTTTACCTGTGTCCCATGTCTCGCAGCGGGTGTGGGGCACCTAGGGGTATAGTGGTAGCAGGAATGGATCTCTAGACCCCGTGTCATGTGAGTACCAGCCCAGCTCCTTGTCGATTCCCCCAGTTACAAAAAAAAAATCAAAATTAGTCAAGGGTTATGTTCCATTGTGACCAAGGTATTTTTTAGTGGCGAATTATAGTCAAAACCCTAATATTTTTTTTAGCTATAAATAGCCAAATCATATATTGGATAAGGAATCATACTAGCCTATTTTCAAGAAGACAAGAAAAACTTGGAGTCATATTCACCTATTTTTTGGGTGTTAAAAAAATTCTGGAATCATATTTTCCTATTTTCAAGCAAAGAGGACAAATTTTCGCAATCACTACAGACAAGGATTCTATATTCCTGCTAATTATTTTTACAACAATTTAAGGTATGTGGTTTTCATATTTTTATAGTCTAATCATGAATATTGATTGTTTGCATAGCTTTACACTTAATAGATAGTAACTGCATGTTTGTGTGAAATAAAAATCTAATTGTTATACTTTTTCACCATCAGTGAATTCTATCTGCATTGCATGGGGTTGAAAAACCATTATTTTTATTTTTATTTGAATTCAATATCATATTCCACCATTTTTTATGGAAACCCTAAAAGATACCTCCTTTTTAAATTATTGTGTTGAGTAGTATCGCTTGAAATAATCTGAAAAGAGTTCTTGGGTTCACTCTAACTTCTGCTGGTGAATATTCTCGCTATGAATATGCTAAATCAACTGGTGAAATTCAACTTACCGTGGCTTTTGTATCTTGAAAGATTATTAAATATTAGCTACATAGTTGTTATTCGCTATATATTAGTTAATAAGTGAAATCATCTTCCTTGTTTTATGAGTTTTAGGTATTTTCCTCTATTATAAGATGTTATCTTATGTTGGTAAATATGTGAAGACCAAAAAATATTAGTGTCAAATTTTCCCCTAGAATTGTCCCTAAAGTGTTAAAATATCCTATGTTTTTTACGTGTAAATCTCTTTAAACTTCAACACTCCAATGGGAATGAATTATCGTAAAAAAATTCTCTTTAAATCAGTATTCCCAATCGTTTTCATTAAAATTATTGGTTTAAAGTTGCATTCACTGCTTTTCTGTAAGTATGGCTATGTTTCCTTTAATATGAAAAAAATGAAATAACAACAATTTTGGTGCAAAATCTTGTAGCAAATCTCTTTTGAGGCTCTGAGAAAGTAGCCGAGTGTAAACCTCGACTTGCACGGAAGTGGGATGTGTCCAGAAACTCAAGATCATAAATGGATTCGGGTACCACTCTTCTATCCCCTTTCATGATCTTATCTATCGGTACTACTGCTGTGAGTGGTATGAATTTCTAATTCTTGGCAACACCAGTTTAACCAGCTGAATTCTCGGTATCATTTGAATAAGCAGAACCAACAAAAGCAACAGTTCAAACAGAAGTAACCCCAGTAGAAATCTGAGAAAGCAGCAGAGTATACTTTTGTATTGTCTTCCAATGCATTATTTTCTAAAATTGTGTAATATTAAACAAGAGCCATGAGGTGGCAATGTACCTGTGCAAATGGTATTAAGTTTTCGATAACTGTTAATAAATTTTTAATACTTAAACACTATATGCATAGATAAAAGGGTATGAATAGAGAAATGTTCTCCATCAAATGTACATGTTATGGCAAAGCTACAGTTTATTGTCACAAAAGTGAATTTTTGAATTTCCATAAATACATCAAGCTAGGTAGTTCTTAGTTAGTTGTATGGATTTTCATTTGCAAAAATATTTTTTTTTGTCAATAATAATTTGTATCCAACAAAAGTCCTCAAAAATAGATACGATGGGTCTTGTTTTATTCTCCAATTGTTTCTTTCTAACATTAAAATTTTCAAATACTTCATGAAAGCATATCCATACAAAATATGAAAATGGAAAATAAGCCAATGATGCACTCATCCATGCTTTTACATCTTGTATTCTTTTCTCTACTCTTATAGCAACACTGATTTTAGAAATTAGAGCAATGGAAGAATCTGCAAGTTCCAGGTAGTTTTTAGCAGCTGCTGAGACGTTGGCATTATGGCTAAAAGTAGCAAGCAGATTCTGGAAGGGATGGGTTTGTTTGGCTCCATCTGATGCTAAACCCATTGATGCTCCAAGATATATTCGTCGACTTGAATGGGTTCTTCAATCATAGCAAGTATGGTAAAAGATAGTAAATGGTTTAATCTGAAAAATTCAACCTGTCATGACTGTAAGTTCTATCTTTCCTGGGTGTTTTAACTTTGGGAATAATACTCAAATTGGCATTAGTTGACAGCTGGAATGTTTGGGAGACATGTCTGTTGCTTTTCCTTCAAGGTTTGTATCGTGAAATGTTTCCTTTTCGAATTTCAGAAGATGGGCAAGTGAACTGAGAATTTTGATGCGGAGCGAAGAATGTGAATAATCAATCCCATTGCAAATAGAGTGTATCAATATTCCAAAATATTTAACACCCAATTCAAACAATAGACTGTGACTACCCCAAGGCTTCAAATTGCACAAACTAACATGGATTTTCTGAGCAGTCACTAATGTTAGGGTTGTGATGAATTCATCAATTAATGTCTGATTGAAGTTTGTAGGAAGGGAAAGACATCGGAAGTGGGACAGAAGAGCAGAAAACACAAAACCAACAAGTTTTGAATAATAACATTGTAAATAAATATTTTTTGATAAATTTTGATTTAATATTTAAAATTATAACTATATGAAAACATTTAGTTTTAAAAAATAAACACAAATATATTTATGAATTTGTTCACAAGTTTCATTGAGAACATCACAACTAGAGAATCATTGAAATAACTAAAATGTTTTACCCTAATTACAAACATGTAACAACCATGTAGAACCATAACCAAAGTGTTGATATTCTTTTGTTTCTTACCGAGCATGGAAATCAAGCGTTGTTCAATGCACTTAGATAAAGTCATAAAAGTACATTAAATACTTTGAAGGTATACTTTATTAAATGAGGCATTCTCATAGTGTGATGGTGAAATAACAAGGAAAGGCATAATTTGCAATTAAGTCTATGAAATGATCATGCATTCCTCCTTAAAGCTGATATATAAGCATCAATAATTCAAAAAAAAAACTTTCGGTTAAAATTCGGGGAGCCACCTCACATAAGTTTACGCTTGTATTCCAATTTCTTTAATAATAAAAAATATAATATAATAGTAATACTGTATTCAGTAATGTGTGGCACACGGCAAAAAATATTTTACATGTAGCAGAGTAATAAATGTTGTGGTGGCTACACTGTGGGCTATTAGATCTCAAATAGGTTGAGATCCAACAACCCACAGTGTAGCCGCCACAACATTTATTACTTTGCTACATGTTGAATATTGTTCACCGTGACACATAGGTGAGCTTCTCCATTAGGAAATATTTTATATTAAATGTCACAATCACATTAAATGCTAGACATCAATTCCCTAGCCCACATGCACATATAAAGAGAAAAGTGAAGCCAAGCCAATGGCTTCAAATTATTTAAACTATTTAATTTAATCAATTTGTCTACGGTTATTTCCAATTGCACTTGTGATATTTCACTGACCGCGGCCGGTGAAGACGACAGAGATCTGGTATGCCCGAAGGAAAGTGAACATGTGTCCATCGAAGCGAGTTCGTTTCCCTGTGATGGAATATTTGAAAGAGATATTTTCTTTGATGGGCATCAGGTGAGGACGATGCGATCAGATGCCCATATATTTGAAGCGGGTCACGGGTGTCGAAGAGACTGCAACGACAGTTACTCAGTGTTTCATGTTTTACATCTAACGTAATTTCCGCCGCCTACGCCTCGCTACAAAAAATGAGGTCAACCTCAGTAGTATACTGCACCAATAACATTTTAAATAAACATTTTTTAATAAATTTTGATTTAATATTTAAAATTATAACTATATAAAACATTTAATTTAAAAAACAATTAACTCTTTATACGGTTGGATTAATACAATCGCCTCGTTCATATATATACCTGCTATGCAGGTACATAAAAAATATAATATCAAACATAATTATTTATAAATTCAAAACTTTTTTCATAATTATAAATTTTGGTTATATTTATTTTATGAATTATTCATAAATAAATCTCTCTTAAAAACAATAAAATATTAAACATAATTATTTATAAATTCAAAACCTTTTTCATAATTATAAATTTGGTTATATTCCTTTTATGAATGATACATAAATAAATTTCTCTTTATGTAAATTAAATTTTCAATTTTTTTTACATCCATATTATCATCCTTAAATAAAGTATGGCATTGGTATGGCCATCAACTTAAAAGTAATAGTTTGATATTGTAAATTTTTAATTGTTTTTTTCAGGTAGAAAAAGCATGACGTTGATATTCTTGTTAAGAATCAAAGGACATTGAAACATTGCCCAAAATAGAATACATCATAGAGGATAATACAGAGAAATAATCTGTTCCAATGAGAAAGAATCACCAATTCCCTGCCAGGGGGAGTGGCATCCAAAAAAAGTGGTCCCATCAGAAATTTTTCACATCATATAGAGATCCAGGACATACAGTCCAATCTATCGTGAACCAATAGGAGCTGATCTGCAATCCAAAAAAGCTACTCAATAGGAGCTGGAAAAAAAGATGGTATGCTCCTATATACAAATATCTCAGAAAAGCTGAAAAGAATCACTAGTGACCAATATATCATCAAAGAATTCAGAAAAACAGCCACATCCCGGAACAAGAGAGAGAGCTGTTTTTGAAAGTCCGTCAGCAATCCGGTTGTGTTCACGATAGATGTGACTGAAATTCAGATCGATGAAGCTCGTGATTAGCTTCTGTGTTTCTCCACACCAGTGTGATAGGTCTGGTGGGGTGAGATCAGTGATACCTTTGGCCCAGTTTATGATGACTTGTGAGTCACCATAAATATGAACCAGTGGAATACTCATCATTTGGGAAGTAAGAAAGAGGGCCCACAGCCCCAAAAGCTCTGCTTTTGTATTGGTACCGCGTCCGACCCCCAGCGCGAAATCAAGATGATGATTCTCATTGATAAAAACACAAAAACCAGCACCAGCATCTGTAGAAGTGGAAGCACCATCAAAGAAACCACATGGAAAGTTCATACAGGGTGCCGGCCCAATCTGTCTAAACTTTTTCTTTTTATACCCCTTCCTCACAGACCCTAGTGAGGAAGATAGCGTAGAAGGCAACTGTGCAGCATACATAAACTGATGAAAAATACCCAATACAGAGACTTTCTTTCCATCAAATATTGCCCTATTACGTGTTTTCCACATAGCCCAATAAATATGATGGGGTATGTATCTAAATACAGAGCCATCAGCGTGTAATGCAGCCCACGATTCCAGAAAATCTGCAATTGTATTTTCAACAGGAGGAAAGCATATCTGAAAGTGATCACTGATGAGTATTCTAATACTATTCCAGATTGAGAATCGAGTAAAAAGATGTAGAACAGTCTCCTCATTATTTAAACATAAATAACAAATGCCTGGGCCCTGTTTGCCCCTTCTTTGAAGATTGTCCCAGGTAAGTATCCGATTTTTTAATACCAGCCAAATAAAACACCCAATTTTGCGTGGCAGTGCACAGTTCCAAAGATATGGAGATACCTTTAATCTCATGACAGGTCTGAAAAAATGAACCAAACAGTCATATGCACTGCTGGCCGATACCTTACCCTCTTTTTTGTTGTAATCCCACATTAAAGAATCTGGAGCATCTGACAGTCGAATGCCACTTATTTCCAAAGCCCGAATATACATGTTCCATACAGTTTTCCAATCCCCATCGAGGAGTAGTTATTCTGCAGAATACCAATAACCATGTGCGTCTGGTAATGTATTGTGTGCCTGAGCCAGAGTAAAAATATCCAAGTCCTCCAAGTAAGATCTTAAACCAGCTGGTAGTATATATGAGTGTGTATTACCAATCACAGGATCAATCCCAACTTATATATTTTCCCCATTACCAATATGCCATGCAAGATATCGGCCAATCCATGGTAATACCTGGATGAATCCCCTCCAGAATACAGAGACCCCACGCGTGGAAAAAAATTTTACACGCAGCCATTCAATCACAGTGAGATTTTTCAAATACTTTGTTGCCAGTACTCGATGCCAGAGACTATCATCAAGGAGGACCCCCCAGAAAGTTTTGAGGCGAAGGGAGATGCTAAACCACTGAAAGTGCTTAATACCCCACCCATCAAGACTTTTTGGCCAAGAGAGATCAGACCAACATGCAAGGTGATAACGACGAGTAGAGTCTGAGGACCCCCACAGAAAAGCAAAGGTGATACATCTCAGCTTCTTCAATGTAGTGGCAGGAATGGGTGCCAAACCCATCCAATATACAGGAATTCTAGATAAGACAGACTATACCAGAATCAACCTACCACCTAAAGAAAGCAGCTTGTGTGTCTAGAGGCTGATCTTGATTTCAAAATTTTTTATCAACCAGTCCTAGTCCCTCGTACGATATCCAAGAGGCTTGATAAAGAAACCGAGATATTTAAATCCCATAGATAAAGGAATCTCTTTATATGGGATCGACCTGGTAAGTGGCAAAAGTTCCGAACATGGGATATTATTGAGAATAAAAGCAGATTTTTCCATACTGATTAGCATACCTGATGCTTTACAGAAATTTTCCAGGATAACATTAAAAGCTGTCCATTCTTTCATAGAACCTGAACCCATGAGAATAACATCATCCACAAATAAAATAAGAGAGAGTTCAAGGGTAGGAGAGATCTTTATACCCCTGATCAAACCATTTCTGCGAGCATCAGCGATTAAAAGACTAAGACCTTCAATAACCAAGATGAAGAGCAAGGGGGAGAGAGGACAGCCTTGACGTAAGCCTCTAGAGGCCGGAAAGAAGTCTGAGGGAGTACCATTTACCAAAACAGCAAAGGTGGCTGAAGAGAGACATCCCATAATCCAATTGACAGTCTATAGGGGGGCACCGATCTATATGAGGATGAGGCGGACATATGTCCAGTTGACTCTATCGAAAGCTTTGACCAGGTCCAGTTTGAGAATAAAAGCACAGAGATTTTTTGTCTTGATAGAGTGAAGGGACTCCTGTACAATACCAATAGGTTCAGTAATTTGTCTGTTCTTTAGGAACCCATATTGCTCCTGTGAGATACCGATATCCAAAAATGGTTTAATCCTTACCGCAATGACTTTTGAGATCAGTTTGTACAAGAGATTACATAAAGATATGGGTCTAAAATCAGCAAAAGTTTGTGGCTTATCTCTCTTAGGGATAAGGGCAATGAAGGTAGAGTTGAGAGAGGTAGGGATTAGGCCAGATACTCTAGTAGACTCCACAGCAGTAAGGAGCTCCTTCCCAAGAAGGTCAAAAAAGTATAAATAAAACTCGACAGGCCATCCATCCGGTCCCGGGCTTCTATCTTTCTTGAAAGATTTGAGATCTGTTTCTAATTCCCCCAGAGTTACTGGGCAAGTAAGACTGGGGGCATCCCCCTCAGAAATCATTCTAGGGAAGTACTGAATAACCCTGAGTTGCATACTAAGGCATGTAGTCCCATCATCTTTGAAAATGTTAGAGAAGTGTTTCTAACCCAATTTCTTGAGAGCAGACTCCTCTTCATAGATATTGCCCTCCTCATCAGCTAAAGCCCATATCGCATTCTGGTTTCTACGACCAGAAGCCAGCAGATGGAAATATTTAGTATTCGCATCTCCCTCTAGTGACCACTTAGCTCTACTTTTTAACTGCCAGGAGAGGAGGATGTGGTTCATAATCTTTGTCCTCTCAGATCTATAATGTCCCAAAAGAGTCAGGTCCTCTGGGCTAAGAATACCATGGGGAGAGCAAGAGAGGAGGGATACAATAGAATGTTCCAACCTAGATAAATCTTTTTCCATCTGGGACTGTTTTCTTTTAGTCCATCCTCTGGTATATTTCTTTAGGTTTTTTAACTTTTCCAATAGAGAATCCAGGTCAGAGATAGTATCATCCCTAGGGATGGATGACCATTGGTGAGTGACCCATTCTGAGAAGTCTGGGTCATCGAGCCATGATCTGTTAAATTTAAAAGGATAGTTATGTGAAGTGTGAAGCTTATCCCATTCCAGGATAATGGGATAATGATCAGAGATATCAGAGCAGTGGGTCCAGACCCTATAGTGTCCAAGGCTAGGAAGAAGGGAGCCAGAGATTAAAAATCGATCTAAACGTTTACTGATGCCATCAGATCCAGCACGCCCATTACGCCATGTGGGGCCCGCGCAATGTGGGGATAGGTCCAAAATATTATGTGAGTCAAACAGGGAATTAAAGTAGTAGGAGAGAGGATCAGGGGAATATTTGTGACCCCAGCACTCAGAGGAGTGAAGAATAAGATTGAGGTCCCCACCAAGGATCAAGTCAGGGATACCCAGGAACCCACTATCATGTGCTTTTTCCCAAAAGGTCTCACGTTCTTTATATGGCCCGTATACATTGAGGATCGAAATTGACTTAGAAAGGCCCCTAATAGATGCCTGGATTAAGAGACCTGCACAAACATGAAAGGCTTTACATCTGACCCTATGAGGGTTCCATGCCGACAACAAACCACCAGAAAGGCCAAGAGCATCTACAGCACAAAACTCCCAGGAGGGGAGAATCTTCGAGAATGCTAACAGAGCAGGGGAAGAGCTACACATAGTCTCTTGTAGGAGAATAACATCCGGCTTGAGAGTATTGAAAAGGGAACGAAGGCACAGTGTTTTTGCCTTGCCTCCTAGGCCACGAACATTGAAGGAAACTATCTTCATGGAGCACCGTTTTGGGGAGACGGTGCTCTAAGTCCCCTAGAAGGATGATTAAGTGCCACATTTTCAAGACGATCAGAGAGTGGTATATAGGGAGGAGAAGCAGATGAAAGATCAATCTGCTGCTTAGTCTTTTTATCCCGTTTCCTTCTGATAGTAACGTTCTCGAACCTGATAGAGCTAATGGGAAGGGTAGATGGTGAGGTAGGTGTAGTCGCCGTGAAGATGGAAAGGGTTTGTTTAATGGAGGGATCTGTAAACGATGGAGAAGATGTCGGGCTATGGTGGTGTGACGGAGGAGTAGAGTGGGAACCTTGTTTGGACAAAGGCGGAAAGTCCACTAGTGAGGACAGGGTAGGAACATGAGGAGTCATTCCAGAAGAGTCCGGGCACTTGGGTAAAGGCTGTGGCATGTCCGAAAGAGACTGTGGATCCCCCTGAAACTGAACCCGGTGTGAGGCAAGAGATGAAGGGATTGAGACAGAAACAGGGCCTGAAGTAAAGTCCACCCGACTGATGTCAGAGATCGTGCATGGATGTACACCATGATCCCGATCAGGGTCTACCAAAACAGGCTGAGAAGGGAAAGAAACGATACAACCCGAAGAGGTTTGACCCGAAGGAGAGAGCTGTGGTCGATCCATTGGATGTATAATACCTCCCTGTGACAGAGACTTTTGATGTGGGGAAGGGTCAGGGCCAGAATCAGAAAAAGTAGAGTCAACCCTACAGAGGTCATTAGTAGAGCTGAGAAGATGACCGTGTTCCCGAAAAGATTCTGATAAAGAGCATTTCCTATGTGACTGTATAAGTCCATCAACAGCTCCCATAAACTCCTCAGATACAAAATCAGTGGGAAAAGAAGAGGTATTCATAGTACCTGGGGTAGCACCGTCCACGACAGAGGGAGTTAAGGAGCCAAAGATCCGTCCATCTTCTGATCCAGAATCGACCTCCGTCTGATGAAGAGAAGGACATTTGTGCCTCAAGTGTCCAATATCATGACAAAAACTGCATCGGAAGGGGACACGAAAATAGTCCAGCTTCTGTCCAATATACATTTGTTTTACTTTCTTTGTTTTTCTTTACTTTATAATCCTACATACTTGAGCCTTTAATTATTTATTTTAGAGAGGTGTTGTGATGTACTCAAACAAATTTAGGGTGTTTTCTCACTACACCAATTGAATTAATTTAATAATATTGGAAATGGCATAATGTATATAGTAGTGAAAAGAAGCAAGGTACATATGTATTTCTCAAGTTTCCAAGACTTTTTGTTTTGCAATTAAATTTTTAGTTATTAATTATTCATAATTTTTTTCTTATGGAATAGTTATGAAGAACATGAATAATCATTTAATTTTTTTTATGCCATTTCCATAATGAACTTCTAGCAAACATAAATTTTTATGTTTAGCACTATTTATGTCTAAATTCACCATGACAATGCATTTCCATCAATTAGAAGTTATGTTGAAGTATTTTTTTTAAATTTTCATAACATGGGTGTCCAATCCTATATTGATAATTTTCCATTATTTTTTTCCTTAAGAAAAAGAGCTGATTGTATTAATCAAAAACTACATACAAAATGTTATGTAATTGTTCCTGCTTTATGCAGATTTGTATCTTGTTGTCACATCATTGCTGATGTAATTACTTCTCTTTTGCAAGTCAGTCTGAGAGAAACCATGACTAATCAAATAGACTATCATAAAAGATTATCTGTTGAAAAAAACACCAATTTGAGACAGATACTGGAAGGAGTTGTTTGTCGTCCTCTAAGCTGATTGTGTACCGATAAAAAGAGTTGATTCCAACATGTCTTATGAAAACTGTTGCATTTTTCTTGAAGACTGTCCAAAAATATTTCTGTAGAAGGGGTTTAGTGAGGCAAAATAAGAAAAGGCCTGTGGGGGTACTCCTTGGCCTCTGTATCCTTTATCTCCATCATTTTCCAATACCCCCATTGAAGATTCAGCCCCGCCTTTGAGAGTTTGTTCGCATCTGTGTTTCGTTCCCTGTAGACATGTTTGAACGAGATTGATTCAAAAATTGAGAGAGTCCTGTTTATCTCTTCATAGAGAGTGTCTAGTGTACAATTTATGTGTCTCTGAGTCTTATTTATCCAATTTATAACAACCATTGAATCACCAAAAACTTGAAGCTTTTTGAAGTTTCTTTCAATTGCAAAACAAAGGAGAAGTTTCAAGGTCATAATCTCAGCATAGTTGTTGGTACCGGATCCCAGCCCCATGGAGATTTGGAAATAGTGGTTCGAATTCAGATATAAGGTGCTCCTCCCTTGCATGTCAAGTTTTGAGAAGCACCATCAAAAAAGGCCCAAGGGATGTTTTTGTTCAACTGTTCAAGAACAATGATTCTTGGAGAGGGTTTGTTCTTTGTTTGAGGAAAGTAGGAAAGAATGTCCAGACCCTTCCTTGCTACCTCTTCTGGAGAGCTAGCTTTTTCAAGGAAAATGACCCTGTTTCTGGCCAGCCATATACGCTAGATGTGGATGAGCAGGAGGGCTTTGAGCTGGGTATTTTGAGGGGATGAGGACCAATCCTTCCATGCCTCTTCCATTGTGCTTCCTTTCCAGTTGAAAGTGGAGGAGGTAAAATATTTGGAGTACTCCCATACCTATTTGGAAAAAGTACAGTTTAGGAAAAGGTGATTTATGTTTTCCTCGTCATCCTTGCAGAAGCTGCACCACCCAGGCCCTGCTATCTGTCTTTTCTGTAGATGATCCCATGTAGGGATTTTGATTTCAAGAGTACACCAAGTGAAGATTTTTGCCTTTAGTGGGCATTTAAGCTTCTGAATACCTTTCTGCCACCATTTCTGATTTTCCTGGAAGTGTTGTAAACAAAGTTTTTGGTATCCAAGCTTTGGGGTGTATTTCCAATGTTGTGTTTTTTCCCAAATCAACTCATCTTCTTTGTTGGTTATCCGGATGTGAGATGATTGCAGAGCTAGGGTGTACTGATCCCATAGCCTTTCCCATTGGTCTGAAAGCTCTAGATCCTGACTCCTCCTCCAACCTTGATGCCAGATGTTGGTTGAGATAGGGTCTGCTATTTTATTCAAGTGGAAACACCCCTTCTAATGGATTAGTTGAATTAATTGTTGAGGAAGTATGTGGTTCTGAGTGCAACTTGGCCATGGGTTCGCTCCTTATATTCTTACTTTTATGCCATCCCCTACCTTCCAGACCAGACCTTCTGAGATAAGTGGGAAGGCTTTGCATAAGGATTTCCAGATGATGGATCCATTTGGAGGTTTTTGGCTCCCATATCCCTGATCCAATCCAGAATCAGGGTTGGTAAAATGTATTTGTGCATGATGACTTCTGTCCACAGGCTCTGAGTTGAGATGAGTCTCCAACCTATTTTTGCTGCCAAAGCTTTTGCAAAGAAAAAAGTGTTTTTGATGCCCCAACCTCCCATTGCTTTTGGTCTTGCAATTTGGTCCCATTTAACCCAGGGGAGAACCTTTTGGTCTTTCTTCCCTAACCATAGGAAAGTGGTGCAGATTCTTCAAGATTTGTTCAGAATTGGTTTGGGAATCCATGCCAATGCCATCCAGTAGACTGGAATCGCTTCTAATACTTATTTAATCAATACTAACCTGTCGACTCTTGATAGCCATCTATTGCACCAGTTGTTGATTTTGGATTCCAATTTAGCAAGCATCCAATTCCAATTCTCTTTTTTATAGTAATTTGGTTTGAGTTTGAATCCCAGATATTTTATTCTGTCATCCAAGGAGAGTTGTTAATAAGGGAATAGCTACTGAAAAGAACTCTGAATTTCCTCCTCCAAGTTTATTGCTGTAAGTGAGGATTTCTGAAGATTTATTTGCATTCCTGTGGCTTTGCAGAATAGGATTAGGATTTCTGAGAGTCTTTCTGCTTCTCTTTTTTAGTCATTACAAAATATAAGGATGTCATCCACAAATAATAAATGTGTTATTCTCAAGTTTGTGGTAATTTTGATTCCTTCAAACAGTCCTCTTCTTTTTTCATCTAGAATAGCTCTACTTAAACCTTCCGCAACTAGTAAGAAGAGCAGAGGGGATAGGGGACAACCCTGTCTTAATCCTCGCTCAGCATGGGAAAAAGGGGAAGCTGATCCATTGATGAGGACTGCAAAGGAGGCAGTTGTGATGCATGCAAAAATCCATTTTATGAAAGGATAGTTGAAACCCAGATGAGTGAGGAGTAGCCTGAGATAGATCCAGCTTACTTTGTCAAAATCCTTGGAGAGGTCAATTTTTAGGATCGACCCCTTTGCTTTTTTTGTTTTTGTGCTGTGAAGGCCCTCCTAGGAAACCCCTATGGCTTCATTAATTTGTCAATCCTCCAAAAACCCAAACTGTTCCTTGGAAATGATTTTAGAAAGGATCTTCCAAAATCTCTGTGCAAATATCTTGGTGACCGCCTTATAAGTTATGTTGCACAGTGAGATAGGCCTGTAGTCCTCCAAACTTTCTGGATTGTCCTTTTTTGGAATTAGGGTTAGAAAATATGAGTTCAAGGGTAGGTGGAGGACACCATTTATTCTTGTTTCCTCTACCAGCTATAATAGGTCTGGACCAATGGTGTCATACCCAGCTAGAAAGAATTCTACTGTCCACCCATCAGGCCTCGGGATTTTATCTTTTTGAAAGCTGAGTAAAGTTTCTTTTACCTCATCCTCTAAAACTTCTTCCATTAGCTCCAGATTATCTTCCTCGCTGATGCTTCCTGGGAAGCACTGAGATATTCGAATTACTTCAGCTATGGTTGCTTGTTGGTCTTCTTTGAATATGTTTTCAAAATATTTCTTCCATGTTTCTGCTAGGTCTTCAAAGGTGTTTTTTGTCTCATTGTTTTCTTTTTTTAACTCCAAGATGGTATTTTGTTGCTTCCTGCCTTTTGCAAATGCCTGGAAGAATTTTGTATTATCATCTCTGCATTCCATCCAAATTGCTCTACTTTTTAGTCTCAAGAACTCCTGTCTTTCCATTAGTATTTTGGTCCTGGAGGCTTCCAATGAATAGATTTTCTCTATTTCCTCTTGAGTGAGGAAACACCCCCCCCCCCTCTTTTTTTTTGAGTTCTTTTAAATCCTCCTCCATTTGGATGATTTCCTGATCGTATTGGTTCTTCTTATTTGCTGCCCACTCCTTAAGTAGCTTTTTTATTTGGAGTAGGTTTTGAGAGAAATGAATGGAAACCCTAGTGCCTGATAATTTTCCATTATTACATGCACATGTAAATGCAAAACAGTCACATAAGAGGTAAATTGTAAGAGGAATATGCATATTAGATAACCATTGATGAAATTGAGATTGTGAATTTTCAGAAAACACAAAAACACATATCATAAATATTCGTTCATTGTAAATTATTTAATTAGAAAATTTCATCTAGTTACTTTTTTCAATAAGGGATTATTCACAAAGTAGGTATACTTATCCTTTAAAAAATGGAAAGATTCGCCTACCTTAAAGTAGACATTTAATACAATATTCGTCTCCCTTTAGATACTCTAGGATAAATATCACATCCTTAAAGTTTTCCCTGGTCGGCATATACTAAATGTTGTAGTGAACCATTATTGATGTGTTGCATCTTATGTTGTGTCAGCATATACCAAACACTATAGAAAGGCACAGCTGACTTTGGTACACCATGTTTGACTTTAGTTTGACCAATATCGCAATGAGGCATAACCCTTGACCAATGTTACAATGTGACATAACCCTTGATGAATGTTGCAATGCAATGTAACCCTTGATAAACATTAGAATGTGAGATAACGCTTGATGGACGATGAATGAAACATTATTAATGTGTTGCATTTTGGGTTGTGTCAACAAATACCAGACACTGTAGTGAACCATCATTGAAGGTCATAATGTGACCAGGGATGATTTTAAGGAACCATACTTATTTAAAAGTGTATAAATGTTGGTGAATATTACCAATTCTTAAAACGCCAGCTATAAAATGATTGGCGATATTTTTCAAAAAATATTTTAATTTCGAAGGATTTTATATTGTTTATATAATAAGTTGGCGACTTTTAGGGTGAAAAAATTTTACCTCATCAAAATTGGGCGAAATGGGGCTTCAAAAGATGCAAAATGGTAAATCTTTTTTGGGAGAAAAACATGGAAAAATAGCCCATCAAGCTAAAATTCGCCCCTAAAATTATCCCTGAATGTGACCTAACCCTTGATGAATGATACAATGCAACACAACCCCTAATAAACATCAAAATGCGACATAACTGTTGATGAGCACCTAATGTCAAATTATTAATGTGTCACATCTTTGCTTGTGTTGGCATATACTAGACACTATAGTGAACTGTGGTTGAGTTTGGTCAACCATGTTTGACTTTAGTTTGACTACTGTCAAGCATGGTTAACTAATGTTCAAACTAAATTCAACCACGGTTAACTAAATTCAATCCTTACTTGTTAAAGTCAATCATGGTTGAGTTTATCCAAACTAAAGTCAAGCATGGTTGACCAAAGTCATCCATGGTTCTCTATAGTGTCTAATATATGTTACAATGTGGCATAACCCTTTACCAATGTCCCAATGTGACATAGCCCTTCATGAACGTTGTAATGCGACATAACCCTTGATTAATGTCGAATGTCACATTGTTAATGTGTCGCATCTTGAGTTGTGTTGACATATACTGGACACTATAATGAACCATTGGTGACTTTGGTTAACTATGTTTGACTTTAGTTTGACCATAATCAATCATGGTTGACTTTAGCGAGTCATGATTGAATTTAGTTAACCATGGTTAACTTTGGTTAGCCATGCTTGAAAAACATCACAATGCAACATAACCCTTGATGAATGCCGAGTGCAACGTAACGCTTGATAAATGCCACAATGTGACATAACCCTTTATAAATGCCAAATGTGACATTGTTAATATGTCGCATCTTGAGTTGTGTTTGCATATACTGGACACTATAGCAAACCATGGTTGACTTTGGTAAACCATGTTTGAATTTAGTTTAACCATAGTTAACCATGGTTGAAT
>LPNX011153993.1:76545-99696 GCA_001517045.1 Pseudotsuga menziesii | reverse complement strand
AGTAACTCCATAATGTGTATACTAAAATATTTTAGATATTTTATTAAGTGAAAGGATTGGTAAGCCACTTATATTAAAAGATTAGGAGATTATTGATAAAGGTTCATTATTTTTACTAAGTATATGTGTTAATAAAGCATGTATTCCACCCTGTTGTTGTATAGATATGCACCATGGTCATGAACTCCAATAATGATATTGGATAGGGAATTCAATTTTTGCAACTGTGTTGCATTTGTTTAAATTAACAGAACCGGTAATTCCTGCACTGTGTGTGTAATGGTTTTTGGCTTAAAGGTTAATTGGTATTTCTAGCTAGTTAAAACCATGAATCGCATTGCAATATTAAGCCCTACCTTAGTGGATTCGTCGCCCAGCTCGGGGGTGGCTTTAGACGGGAAAATATACGTCGAATGAAGCCTACGGTTGGGTGGAAAGTCGTGGACACGCTTTGAGTCACCTAGGCTAAAGTAACATTAAAGAAGTACCGGTGGTGTTAAAATTGGTTATAGAAAATTATTATGTATGTTACATGTTTTATAACACTAATACGTAAATTGAGTGTTAGTTGTAGAACTATGGCTTGTTGATGGCAGGTTATTGGAAGACTCTAGAAAGACAGCATAATTTTTCTATTTATAAAGCATTATTTCTTTAATAGTTAAAAGTTAATTATCTGGTTCTACTAATTATGCTGAGATTGCAGGATTTCCAGGGTGGGTGCATAAACTATGTCCCGAGGTGCTGAATGACGTCGAGATATCTTTTGAGAGACACCGAGACTCATGCATAGTACCTTGTTATGATGAATGTCAGAGTCGATTAAAAGAAAAGGTGTAATGTGAAATAGCTATCCCATTTGAAGGATATCCTAGCGTCTCGTATAAAGGTTGTGCTCCATTATAAGATATTTATGTATTAAAGTGATTTGATAAACCTTAATGTAAAAGGATGATATAGTTTGATAGTAAAAAATTTTCTTTGTTAGCATGTTCAAATGTATATAATGTAACCCTACTAAATGAATGATTCGATGATTCAAATATATATGATTAAAGGTATAATGTTTGGGTAACAATGAAATTGACAACAATGCTTACAATTATGGGACTAACACAATTGGCTTGTTGCATATAGTAAAAAATAAAAATAAATAAATAATAATAATTTACCCCATTTGCTCCGAATTTACTAAGGGGATTTTGGGGTATGTGACACTAGAAATGAACTTGTACATACTAAGAACTCATATCTATAATTTATCTTCTTGAAGCTCCTTTAATGGCTGAACCTGCACACTTTTTAAATAACCAGCATTATTAATTTAAGACAGATCTGATCTCTGATTTTGATGACCAAATCAATTTGGAACTACCAAGTTCCTCCCAACCATGACCTAGAACCATTCTTGGTTCTAATCCAGATCCCCCCAAGCTGGACTCCAACATGCAAGTAGATTAGAGCTCCTAAGGTAGGGTTTCCTAACTGGTATTCAGTTCTAAATCAATCCTCTTTTCCTTGCAGGAGAAAGTTCTCCAAGAAAACACTTGAGAGCCAAAACAAACAGGGAGAATAATAATTCTCTAGGATAAAAATCAGAACCCCAAGCCTTTGCTTGGCTTTAGTCTTTATAGACGTACTTTTCAGTCAAAGGGACAGTGAAATCAATAAACCTTTGTTTCTTGATTTAACCTTTTTTTTAATTACTAGGGTAATTTTCAATACTTAACCTAGGAACTTTTAACTAGTTCCTAGTTAAACTTTCATAGGTATTATACTATTTATTAATCCTTTAATAATAATAAATAATAATTAACAGAGCTTCTCTTCTTTCTTTTATTTAAATATATATTTAATCATAATTAATTCTTTATACATACTATGTATAAAATACATAGTATTATAATACTTGTTAAACATTGTCTTCGGGCATCATCTACCATGATCCCTAGACTTAATGACACTTCTTCATTAAGGTCAAGTAGATAGGTGGCTTAGGTATTACTAGGCTAGGAAACTCTAAACATCCTTGCATGTTGGATTTCCCTCGTATAAAGTGGTATCTCTTCAGTGCTTTGATGAGAATACCTAATTTCAAAATTTCATTTAATCACTTATAAATAAGTATGATGAGATCAATATTTTTCTCGAGTCGTTTTCACTCGAAAGTTATTAAATTATTTTCAGTAACCTCTATCGCTTACCAGAGCCCATACTCAATTCCTATAGCAGGGAGTTACAAACATAGTGCAATTCCAGAGATTTTGCTCAACACTAAATGCTAGGATGTACTTGTACGATATACCTAGGGATACAATGGACAAGGATTCAATGCTGCAGAGCTTATGCTCAACATCAACATTGAAGGCTCCAGGGATTATGCCCAACACATCCAATTATCTTTTCATGTGTTCTAGAGCTTCTCACTCAACACAATTCATCAATCACTCAAGTGTTCCAGAGCTCCTTTCTCAACACAAAAACATCTCGTTAATAATGTGCTTCACAATCCATGCCCAACACAAACAAGCATATACATATATCATCAATAATTGGCTTACACCTAATATATAAAGAAAATCATCATGTTCATATGCAGTGGGGTCTTTGACCCAATATAAAATAAAACGTCAAGATAATCATCATAATCAGTAGACACATGCCTATAAAATTCGGGATATTACATCTCTCCCCGCTTAGAACAACACTGTCCCTGGTGTTCTAGGGACTCAGAACGATATCATGAAACAAGGCAGGATAATCCTTTCTCATGGTCTCCTCGTTCACCCAAGTAGCTTCGTCAGCCTCAAAGTTATTTTAATGCACTTTCAATGGGACCACGTTGTGCTTTTGAAGCTGCACTTTTCTTTTGTCCAAACTATGAGTAGGCTCAGGGGAAAACTCCCCATCAAGTTCCACCTGTAATAGGGACCAATCAAAAACATGTTTAGTATCATAAACATATTTTTTAACAAAGATGCATGGTTAGAATTTCATCATATTTTTTAACGGGAAACGCTAGTTCTGTTAGAATTTCATCATTAAGCTAGCATTATATTAGGATCTTTAACTGAGAGAATAACAAGCACAGCAATCAAACACAAGAGACAATGAACACAGTGTTTATCCTCGGGGAAACCATAAATGGTGAAAACCCCACAACTTCCTCAGAGATAGAATCAACACCAAAATTAGAACCCAAAATAGTAAGTGATATCCTGACAGCAGTAACCTTCTTTCTATCTAGCCCCATTGTCTTCTCCTTCCTCAACTATGTGCTACACTTGAGTGTGTATGAGTTGTGTGATAAACAGAGAGTCCAGCTCTCTATTTATACTAATCCCAACATGACTAAAACCTAGTAGGGATGACCTCACTAGGAGAGTCTAATAACCCTAGTGCCCCAGAAATGCGGGGACTTTAACCCTTAGACAATAGGAGGGTTACCCACAATGACTTGACATGACTTGTTTAAATTATAGACCTTCCCGATAGGAACATCGGGGCATGAAATAACTCAAGTACATCCCGGAATACAGATCGGGTTAAAATATATAAGAAATACAAGTGAAATACATTCTGAACTTACATATACATCAACACTCCCTCTTAACTAGGAAGGTATTCTTTCGACACAATTTTCAGCACAAGTATTCTTCTCTGTATCTTCTGGATCATCATCAAGTCCTCGTCATATTCAAGTCGTCTTCATCTTTAATTCATCTTCATCTTCAAGTCATCTTTATCTTCAAGTCATCTTCATCATCGGATCTGGATCATCACTGGATCTAGATCATCACTGGACATCATCACTAGATATGGATCATCACTGGATCTGGGTCATCACTGGTCATCATCACTGGATCTAGATCATCACTACTCGATCATCATCACTGGATCTAGATCATCACTCAATATGGATCATCACCGCTGGATCATCATCACTAGATCTGGATCATCACTCGAACCTATACAGAGCTAGTCCTTTTTCATACTGGATGTATCATCACAAAGCTAGTCCTTTTTCATACTAGATGAGGCATCACAGAGATGGTCCTTTTTCATACCAGATGAGGCATCACAGAGCTGGTCCTTTTTCACACCAGATGTGGCAGCTACTCAGAGCTAGTTTTTTTCATACTAGATGTGTCTTCACAGAGCTGGTCCTTTTTCATTCCAGATGAGGCATCACAGAGCTGGTCCTTTTTCATACCAGATGTGGCAGCTACTTACAGCTAGTCCTTTTTCATACTAGATGAGTCTTCACAGAGCTGGTCCTTTTTCATACTAGATGCGGAACCTACACAGAGCTAGTCCTTTTTCATACTAGATGTGTCTTCACAGGGCCAACCCTTTTTCATGCTGGATGTGGTATCCACACAGAGCTAGTCCTTTTTCATACTAGATGTGTCTTCATAGAGCCAGCCCTTTTTCATTCTAGATGTGGCATCATACATCTGGCAATGGAAGGAACCAATCCTCTCACCATGTCATAGCTCTTACATCTGACCATGGAAGGAACAAATCCTCTCACCATGTCGGAAGGGCACAACACTTATATCTGACCATGGAAGGAACCAATCCTCTCACCATGTCAGAAGGGCTTAGCATGGAAACATCACTTCCTCTTGGGAGGAATCTTGATATGGAGAACACCAAGCTTCTCCCTAAAGTACTCAAACTTCACCCTAGCCAATGGCTTAGTCAATACATCATCTATCTGTTCATCCATCGCAACATACTGGAGCTTCATTGCTCCTCTCTACACCATATCCCTGATATAGTGATACTTGATCTCGATATTCTTCGACTTGTCATGGAATACTAGATTCTCTGACAACTTTACACAACTCTGGTTGTCATAGTATATACAAGTGGCATCTAATTGGAGATCAAATAAATCAGACAGTATCTTCCTTAGCCATATTGCCTCACAACTAGCTAAACAGGCTGCAACACACTCTGCTTCAGCTGTACTCAATGCCACACAGGATTGCTTCCTGCTAAACCACAAGATCACTCCTGATCCCATACTGAAGCAACAACCTGAAGTGCTCTTCCCATTGATGGCACTTCCTACCCAATTTGAATCAACATAACCCTCTAGGTTAATCCTTTGATCAGTCTTATACTTGAGCCCATAATCAACCGTACCTTTAAGGTACCTCAGAATATTCTTTGCAGCATTCAAGTGAACATGTCTCGGATCTATCAAGTATTGGATGAAGGTGTTCACAGCAAAGCAAATATCTGGTCTCGTGTTTGTCAGGTACATCAACGACCCAATCATCTGATGATACATCATGGCATCAACTATCTCTGATGAAGCATCACTCAATAGCTTCAGGTTTGATGCCATAGGTGTGGTTAATGCCTTGCAGTCCATCATCCCAAATCTCTTCAGGATCTCTACTGCATACTTCCCTTGTCCAAGGAATATTCCATCTGTAGTCTGCCACACCTCCATAACTATAAAATAATGCATCATACCCAAGTCCTTCATTTCGAACTCGGAAACAAGCTTTCTCTTCGCATCAGTAATCAACCCATCCATACCTATCACAAACAAATCATCTACATATAGTAGAAGCATCACTGGGTTGTCATATTCAACCTTGTAGTAAAGGTTGGAATCTACTTTACTCTTGGTAAATCCCAAACTGGATAGAAAGATGTCAATTCTACCGTACCATGTCCTGGGTGCCTGTGTCAAACCATACATGGCTTTCATCAATCTACACACATGAGACTCCCTGTCATGAGTCTCAAAACCAATTGGATGCTCCACATACACTTCCTCTTCTACTACACCATTCAAGAAAGAATTTTTGACATCCATTTGGTGTCATCTTCCATTTCATCACTGCAGCCAGAGAAAGTACCGATCTGATGGAAGTGTATCTGGCTACATGTGCAAAGGTTTCTTCATATTCTATTCCTTCTTTCTATGAGAAACCATGAGCAACAAATATTGCTTTATATTTCTCTATGCTACCGTCTACATCATGCTTGATCTTGTAGATCCATTTGGAAGTTACAATTGACTTCTCTTCTAGTCTTGGGACAACATCCCAAACATCATTCTTCATGATCGATTGATACTCTTCGATCATTGCATCCTTCAATTATTTCTGTTCTGCTGCTTCTTCATATTTGGAAGGTTCTTTATCAATAAAATCACATATTAAAGCTACATAACTGGAACAGGATTTGGTCCTCTTTCTTTCTCTGAGATTCTCTTCTGGAACCCCATATCTTTTCACACCTTGGATAATCTCTCATACCCAATCAAGTTTCATATTTTGAGGATTCTTCTCCTGTGGTGGATCTACAGGTCTTTGTGATTCTTCAAATTCTCGATCTTCTTCTTGAGTTTGCTTATTCATGATTGTATCATGAATTTTGGGAGCTTTTGCTTCTTCAGGTTCTTCAGCAGGTTTCTTTCTGGATTTTATGTAGGTTGAACCTTCATCAAATGTTGCATCCCTACTGATGTCAATCTTCTTGAACCCTCGGAAGTATATTCTGTAATCCTTTGGGATTTCAAAGTATCCCACAAATATACCCTTCTTTCCTAAAGGATCTAATTTTGTTCTCTTCTCTTTTGGAATGTGTATGTACACAAGACAGTTGAATATTCTGAGATGGCTAACTTCTGGTTTCTTTTTGGAGAAGACTTCTTCAGGAGTCTTGTTCTCAATTACTCTGTGTGGAGTATGGTTATGTACATACACTGCTATTCTGGCTGCTTCTGCCAAAAGATGCATAGGAATATCTTGATCATGAAGCATAGCTCTTGTAGCTTCCATGATGGTTCTATTCTTCCTTTCTGCAATTCCGTTATGTTGTGGATTATAAGGGGTGGAAAACTCCCTCTTAATCCCTGAGTCTTTACATAGTTCTTTGAAATCATTTCAAGTGAATTCTTCACCATTGTCTGATCGAAAAGTCTTGATCTTCTTTTCAGTATGGTTCTCGATCAAGGCTTTGAATTCCTTGAACTTGCTAAACACTTCATCTTTATTCTTCATGAAGTAAATCCATGTCTTCCTAGAAAATTCATCAATAAAAGAAACATATTACACATACCCTCTTAGTCAGCTTGATGACATTGGTCTGCATACATTGGAGTGGATGATTTCCAAGATTCCTTTTGCTTTTCTTTCGCTACTTGGAAATGTCTTCTTTGTGTTCTTTCCTTTCACACATCCTTTGCAGAACCCTTCATGTTTTTCTTGTATTTCTAGAAGACCTTCAACAGCTTTTCTTACAAGTGGTAGTGCTCTGTAATGCACATGTGCAAGCATTCTATGCCAAAGTTCATTTGGTTTTACTGTGTCATGAACCAAATCTTGATCCAGTTGGCCCTTCAACTTGTATAGACCTCCTTCTTGTTCTCCAATCACTATTGCATCATCAAAAGTATTTCCCTTCAGCCACATAAGAACTTGGCCATCTACAAAAGAAACCCTCATTCCTTTTGCATCCAATGCAGATATGGAGAGGAGGTTCTTCTTTAGTCCTGGAAAAAATAATACATTCTTCATCTTTAAAGACTTTCCAAAATCTAGCTTATAGGAGGATTCACCACTACCTTTTATTGGATACTAGTAGTCATCCTCAAGTTTCACCTTGTGAGGTGACTCATGTTCAGATAGCTTCACAAATGATTCTTTGAATCTCGTCATGTGCTTGGATGCACCACTATCTATGAGCCAATCATTGCTTCCATGTGAAACAGTTCCTGTGAGAGCGAAGATCAGTACATATTCTTCCTCACTTGAAGAATCGTCACTTTCTTGTCTAATTCTCTTTTTAGAAGGTTGATCATCCTCTGTAGCATGAGCATGATGTCTTCTCTTGTTTCCCTTCTTCTATAGGTTTCTTCTGTTAGGGAAGAATTTGGATATGTGGCCTTTCTCATCACATGTGTAACATCTAATAGTAGTCAGATATTTTCTAGAGTATGAGATCTTACCTTTGGAGTGATGATGGCTCCTTTTGGTTTTCTTCGAGTGAACTGTGAGAGCTTGATCTTCACTTCCCATATTTTCTTCTTCAGATCTAGATTTGGAGTTGAAATCCTGTAGTGCTGGTTCAGTAGTAAATTAGGGTTTTGCTTTTCCGGAGTTCTATCCAACCAAATGTTTTGAATTTGATCCCTAACTTCAATTTTTGGGAGGAGATCAATCCAGGCCTGGGCTCACTGAAAAATTCCTCTTCTGTGAAAATCCCTAATTTTCGGCAATAGTGACGGGTCCAAAACTGAAAAATCTCAGAACTGGATTCTGCTTCGATAGAAAGATGCGCCCTACGGAGGAGATTTATTCCACCTTAATTTTGCTGAAAATATGTGGAGGAAGGTCCACAAACTAGGAATCCCTAGTTCCCGTAGCTGCATAGTGTCTTCTTCTCAGGTTAGCTCTGATACCATGTTAGAATCTCATCATTAACCTAGCATTATATTAGGATCTTTAACTAAGAGAATAACAAGCACATCAATCAAATACAAGAGACAATGAACACATTTTTTATCCTCAGAGAAACCATAAATGGTGAAAACCCTGCAACTTCCTCAGATATAGAATCAGCACCAAAAGTAGAACCCAAAATAGTAATTGATCTCTCGACAGCAGTACCCTTCTTTATATCTAGCCCCAGTGTCTTCTCATTCCTCAACTATGTGATACACTTGAGTGTGTATGAATTGTGTGATAAATAGAGAGTCCAACTCTCTATTTATACTAATCCTGACATGACTAAAACCCTACTAGGGCCGACCTCACTAGGAGATTCTAATAACCCTAGTGCCCCGAAACTGCGGGGACTTTAACCCTTAGACAATAGGAGGGTTACCCATAATGACTTGACATGACTTGTTTACATTATATACCTTCCCGATAGGAACATTGGGGCATGACATAACTCAAGTACATCTCAGAATAAACATCGAGTTAAAATATATAAGAAATACAAGTGAAATACATTCTGAAGTTACATATACATCAACAAGTTCATAAGCCACTGGAGCTTTCTTGGTCAGTATTTCAAAATATCCACAAAATATAGGTGCTAACTTACCGCACCTACCCAATCTCAACGAGCTTCATTTGGATTTTACTTTCAAGTAAACATGATCTCCTATTTGAAAATCCTTATCCTTTCTTTTCTGATCTGCGTAACTTTTCTGGCAGTCTTGTGCTTCCTTAAGGTTCACTTGGACCTTGGTAGCCAAACGTTCCAATTCCATCAATCAATCAGGCCATAACATGAGCCAATCCACTGGGCTATCCCAAGTAACCAGTGTCCTATGCTTCCATCCATAGAGTACCTCGAAGGGACTAATCTTGGTGGAATCCTGATAACCATTGTTATACACAAACTCTGTGAGATGCAAGTAATCCTCCCACTTAGTGGGATTGTTCATGACATACAATCGAAGCCTGTCCTTGAAAATTTGGTTTACTCTTTTAGTATTCCCATCTGTCCGCAGGTGATATGCAGTACTGAAGTTCAACCATATTTCCAATCTGAAGAATAAATATCTCCAAAAGTTCTCTGTGAACTTAACATCTCGATCCGAGATAATTACCTTGGCTATCCCATGTAATCTAAATATCTCTTTCAAAAAGATATTAGCAATGTTCACGTCCTTGTATGTCGATTTTACAAGAATGAAGTGTGCTTCCTTCGACAACTTGTCGATGACCAAAAAAATAGAATCATTTTTGTTCTTACTTTTCGGTAAACCAGTGATAAATTCCATGTTAATAACTTCCCACTTCCATTCTGAAATGGGTAACGGCTGCAACAATCCTGTGGGCTACTAATGCTCAGCCTTGACTAGATGGTACTCCTGACATTTCGCAATAAACATTGCAATGTTGGCCTTTAACTTATGCCAGAAAAAGTGTCTCTTGACAGTGGATATCATCTTTTGATATCACAGGTGCCCTGAGTAGGGTTTCGTATGAAATTTTGTGAGGATGCTGGACCGAAGGTCTTCTCCTTATGGAACATAAAAGTGATATTTGGACCATAGTAGTCCAGATGCGTCGACCTTGTATTATTTTTGTTGTTGAAACAACCTTCCCTCCTAGACTTTGTTCAGGATCTCTACATATAAGGGGTCAATTTTGTTAGCCTCTCTAATCTTTTCATGCAAATCTGCATCAGTTTGACTCAAATCCACCTCGTAAATCATGTGAGTTCATTGTCTTAAAGCATCGACAACCTTATTCTCCTTGCCCTTAAAGTGCTTAAGCTCAAAATGGTACTCGCCGAGGAAAGCCAACCATCTAGCTTGCCTCTCATTTAGATCTGGTTGATCAAATAAATACTTCAGACTCATATTGTTTGTCTTCAGAAGGAACTTCCTTCCCATGAGGCAGTGCCTCCACATCCTCAAATCATGGATGAGGGCTATTAACTCAAGATCATGCATAGGGTGATTTTGCTCATGTTGTTTCAACTTTCATGATTCGTAACAAATCGCGTGATCATTCTGCAAGAGGAATCCTCCATGTCCTTCATTGCTTGCATTCGTGCAAACAACGAAATCCCCATCATGATCCGCAATCCACAACACCAATGTGGTCATCAAAAGCTACTTAAGCTTTTGAAAACTTTATTTGCACATGTCCGTCCATATGAACTTATTTGATTTCTTCTGCAAAGAAGTCATGGGGCAAGCGATTCTCGAGAAGTTCTCAATGAACTTTCGATAATATCTCGCTAATCCCAAGAATGACCTAATGTCAGTGACACTAGTAGGGGTAGGCTAATCCTTTATGGCTTTAACATTTTCTGGGTCCATAACTATCCCTCTGTCAGATATAATGTGACCTAGATACTGTATTTGTGGTTTATAAAAATGGAATTTACTAAACTTAGCGTAAAGATGGTGTTCTCTTAACACTTGTAGTACTATACGAAGGTGTTCTTTACGTTCCTCTTTATTCTTGGAATAAACCAGGATGTCATCAATAAAGACTAGGAAAAACTTATCCAGATACCTACTAAATATGTTGTTCATCATACACATAAAGTTCATGGGGGGCATTGGTTAACCCGAACGGCATCACTACAAACTCATAATGCTTGTACCTTGTACGAAAGGAGGTTTTGTGAATATCTTCATTGAAAATCCGTACCTGATGGTATCCAGATTGCAGGTCAATCTTTGAAAATATTTTGGCTCCTCCCACCTGATCGAACAAGTCATCAATCTGGGGAAGTGGGTAATGGTTCTTTATAGTCATTTTTTTTAACTGACGGTAATAAATGCACATCGACATTATACCATATTTCTTCTTTACGAACAATATCGGTGCTCCCCAAGGGGACACACTAGGTTGGATATACCCTTTCTCTATCAACTCTTGTAACTGCAGTTTGAGTTCCACCAACTCAAGTGCACTCATGCGGGAAGGGGATTTGGAGGCTGAAACTGATCCTGGGGTCAGTTCAATGGAGAAGTCTAGGTCTCATTTTGGAGGTAATCTAGGGATTTCCTCAGGAAGCACATCCTTGAATTCTTCAAGAATGGGAAATTATTATATGCATTATTCCCTATAAGACTCTATGTCTCGGATGTTTACTGCAAACAACTTGCAGCCTTTCCTCACGCATTTTTTTGCTTGTAAGGCAGATATTTGTCTTATAGAAACTTTATTTGGAATGCCCTGAACCTTTAGTTGGTTCCCCATGATATCAATAGATAAGATAGACATGTGCAAACAATCGATCATGACATGGTGTTGTTCTATCCAACCCATGCCGATAAGTACATCATATGATCCTAAAGGTAGGATGTTTAGGTTTACTTTCGTAAGAAAACCATTCAGGTTTACCTCACATTCTTTAACAATTTCTAAAACCTTCTATTTTGTACTTATGGCTAACTGAACCATCCAAGGTTTATCATGCTTTACTTTTCCTAGTTTGCATATACCAATAATTTTAGGTGCAACATAGCTTCGGCAAGAACCGGGATCAATAAGTATTGAAACAGAAGTGTTCAAGATCTTACCTTCTATCTCGACCATCTAATGTTGCATAGATCCAAGGTGTTCCAGCTATGTCCTCGATAGTTGGTTATTCTTGTAAGTTATGCACGACCCCACCAGCCTTGTTCTTACAATCGCGGGCATAATCACTAGTACAAGTGATCAATTTTGCCACGACAAAACATGGCAATATCCATGGAAAAGCATGGATATAGCCACGTCTAAGTGTTTTTTGTTCCATGGAAACTATTCCTTCGCAATAGAGACGACCCCTAATTTGCGTCGCAAGAGAGACAATGTTCTATATTTTGTTAGATATCTAAGCTGTCGCTATATCCATGTCTAGTCGTCTCTGTATCCACGCCTTGTCGTCGCTATAGCCACGCCTTTCCGTCGCTATAGCCACGCTCTGTATAAGGTTTTTAAAAAAATGCAAATCCAAGACGTCGCTATAGCCACGCCTTTCCGTTGCTATAGCCACACCTTTTCGTCGCTATAGCCACACTCCGTATAAGGTTTTTAAAAAAATGCAAATCCAAGACGTCGCTATAGCCACGCCTTCCCGTCGCTATAGCCACGCTCCGTATAAGGTTTTTTAAAAAATGCAAATCTAAGATGTCGCTATAGCCATGCCTTTCCGTTGCTATAGGCACGCCTTTCCATCGCTATAGCCACGCCTTGCCGTCGTTGTATCCACGGTTGGTGAAATTAAAAAAAAAAGAATACTTGTAGCCATTGCTTAAGCGACGGTATTTGAAATTTTAAAAAAAAAAAAATTTACCTGGATTATCTGCAAAGACATATTTGAAGGTCAAATCTACTGTGAGATGCTCTTAGATTTGAAAACATAACAACACTGGAAATCTGAGAAATCTTAAGAACATATGCTAGCTTTAAGCTTATAGAGTCTATACTTGGAACTCTGACAAAGTTTAGAGGAATTGTGAGCAAAGAAAACACAGGGAACCTGATTCTCTCAATTGTATCTTGAACATGCCCCCTGTACATTAATTTTAGATGCCTCTCAGTTGTAGTAATGATACTGATCAACCTGCTGAAGAAGGCTTGAAAAGAGTTCAAATCTAAAATATTAGGCCTTACCAGCCTCAAAAGATTGAAGAGCTCTTTAAAATTGTTCTGAACGAGGGTGCCTGAAAATAACACCCGTCTCCTCGTATGTATTTGGGAAATATCATGGAGTATGTTGGTGTCCTTGTTGCATGGGAAATTCCCTTCATCTAAAACCAACAATCCTGGTCCCTCAAGTAGAATTTGTTGGCAAGATTGTGTCATTTGATTTTCTGATTTTTCACAGACTATACTTGAGAACTGTGAATAACTTACAAGGAGAATACTCTTCTTTTCTTTCCATTCTCTCAACGTCTGAAGCTGGTTGCATCTCAACGTTTCTGCCTTATTAGTTACATCATATAGGTTATAAACAGGAATCTCCTCCACTCACCATATTTTAAACTCTTTCATCCATGAACCCAAAATGCTTTTGAATGCTACAATCAGTGGCCTTTCCTCTGGGTAATTAGTCAAAAAACTTTCAATAAAGCTAATCATAAGGAATGTCTTCCATGTTCCTGGTGCATGTGTCAAAATGTAGCCACTAGGTTCTTCAGCTATAAGGTTCTTTTGCAAAAAGTTAAATCCATCAACCTGGTGTGATTTCATGTGTTTTTTCAGACGGGGATGCAAAACAAGTTTCAATACAGGGGTACTCTGCTCTGAGCTTTTGTAATTAAATGACTCAGCATTGTTGATCCCTAAAATAGTCCCTAAGTCCCGATTAGGGGCATGCCTGGAATGTTTTGCTGCTTTCCTAGCCTGTACAAATGCAAACAAAATGTTTTAGACTATGTTTTACACAATTTATTCAATCAAATATGCATTTGCAAATGAGTATGCAATCGTGCATCAATATTTACATTAGTCCCATACATGTAAATGAAGTAGACTCTAGAATTATATATATAAAGACTCTAGATTATAACGGTAGATGAAGGAAACAACATCAAAAATGAAAATTATTAAAATGAAACACTAAAACTAAAGCAAAAAACACCCCACTATACTAATAATCACATATGAGTTGACAGAGAGCAAATGTACACCATAATTACCATGCACTGTCGATCCATCTGTCAACAAATACTTAAATTTACGTGGATCTGTTTCCCCAAGAGCAAGAGAGAGAGATGATGCTTCTTCCTGAAGCAAAAATTGATGCTGTTGCTGAGAAGACCAGAGCTGATACGAGATACGACATCTCTAGAAGATTTATTTCTCCTGTAATAAACAACCCAAAAAGGAGTGGTGTCCAACGTTATTATGGAAATACAATACTCCTTTATACACCATTTCATGATAGGAAATGGGAGGATGGGAGGATTAAGAACATACATTACTTTTTCAGAGCATTGCCAAATAATGGGTTAAGGAGACTAATGGTAGAAGATGCCTATGGTGCATGTGGGTGTTCCCTAATTCATAGGTGGGAAAATTCTAGGTTTTTTTTTTGGGCCCTTTTTGCAGCCCTAAGGAGTAAGTATGAGTACTCCTGGTTTTCTTTCAAACCCTAGATGGCAGTCCTAGGCAAACCTAAGCCTTCAAAATGCAACCTACGCCATTATATCAACATTCCTCAGCATTATTTAGTGAAACCTAGGCATGAATGAGAAGTTCTGCAATAAAATTGTCTTTAAATACTCAACGACGGTAGCCTCTGTGAGATAAACAATGGAGTAGAAGTTTGCATCAAAACAACAGTATAATGAATCTAAAATAATCAATAAACATCAAGTTTGTTTAACCTTGGTTTGTACACTTATTATCCGTAAAACAACCTTCAAAGGGGCATTTTGAGGCATATTTTCACACAACGGCCCTAAAAGTGGTAAAACGCAGTCACCTACAACAAATATGGGCACTTCTTTGGGTGAATTTCATGAGGAACAACCATGGATCTTAAAAAATATGGACTGTCATGAGCATAATCGGTCACCTATAGCAGTCCTGGGCACACCTACATGGATAATGGGAACTTTTCAACCCCAAAACAGTCTCATACAACTATGAAGAAGCAAAAAGCCAAAAAAATTGAGCATGTAACAGCCTCTAATAATCAATCTTGTGTGTGAACAGCAGTAGGAGAAGTGTGTGAACTTGTTATGAGGCGTGCCTTATCCATCGAACTTGAAGAACACCTAGTAAATCAAGTTCTGAAGGTAGAGGATGGGAGGTTTGCTTATACTGATGATGCTCTTGTCCTTGTAGCTCACATTCTTATTATAAGGACATCCACAGGGTCCAGTTTGGGAGATGACTCCTTAAGACTCAATCTGCAAAGGCTACGCTGGTTTTATTGTTGAGAAAGTGAAAGCTACATATTCAGGGTGCTTAAATATCCAAGAATTTTGTGCAAGTCTTCCATCCCTGTTTTTGAAAGTAAATTTCTTTTTGGGCAGCAGTTGAGAATTCAAACTATCCAACCGCTCCTTCAGCTCTGCAATGGCGTTCTGTGCGCTACGTACCTCATATGAGGGCAAGAAATAAGAATTCACAGCCACTAACTCTTCAAGGTCATTGATATCTAAAGCTAGGGTTTCTAAGCCTGATTTCAGAAGGCTTTTATCTTGAGTGCTTGTTTGAAGGTTTTTATTTTGAGGCATATTTTCACACAGTCACCTACAACAAATATGGGCACTTCTTTGGGTGAATTTCATGAGGAACAACCATGGATCTTAAAAAATATGGACTGTCATGAGCATAATCAGTCACCTATAGCAGTCCTGGGCACACCTACATGGATAATGGGCACTTTTCAACCCCAAAACAGTCTCATACAACTATGAAGAAGCAAAAAGCCAAAAAAATTAAGCATGTAACAGCCTCTAATAATCAATCTTGTGTGTGAACAACAGTAGGAGAAGTGTGTGAACTTGTTATGAGGCGTGCCTTATCCATCGAACTTGAAGAACACCTAGTAAATCAAGTTCTGAAGGTAGAGGATGGGAGGTTTGCTTTTACTGATGATGGTCTTGTTCTTGTAGCTCGCATTCTTATTATAAGGACATCTACAGGGTCCAGTTTGGGAGATGACTCCTTAAGACTCAATCTGGAAAGGCTACGCTGGTTTTATTGTTGAGAAAGTGAAAGCTACATATTCAGGGTGCTTAAATATCCAAGAATTTTGTGCAAGTCTTCCATCCCTGTTTTTGAAAGTAAATTTCTTTTTGGGCAACAGTTGAGAATTCAAACTATCCAACCACTCCTTCAACTCTGCAATGGTGTTCTGTGCACTGCATACCTCATATAAGGGCAAGAAATAAGAATTCATAGCCACTAACTTTTCAAGGTCATTGATATCTAAAGCTAGGGTTTCTAAGCCTGATTTCAGAAGGCTTTTATCTTGAGTGCTTGTTTCTTCGTGAATTTAGTCCATTCATCTTTCGTATAAGCTGCAAGTCTTAGCATGCCTTGTCATTTACCAGGGGACCCCCTCTAAGTCTAGAAAATGATTGTTTGGAGCCTTGAGCAGACCTGTAGCAGCGTTTGGCCCACTTCTGTATAGCACATTTTGTAATAAATATTCACTAACAATCACAAGAAAAAGGATATGCATGCAAAATATAATGGAATATTATGCACATTATCAAGATTTAAAATGAACTCACCATAAAGGAAAGCAGTCCTATCAAAATACTGCAACCAAAGTTTCAAGAACAGTTAGTCAATTACATCTATAATTGTATTCAATGGCTTCACATAACAGCAGGCAAGGAATATACAAACAAAATCCCAGGACATAAAACATGCAAAGCTTCCTTCTATGTAAATACCTTGAGACTGACCACATTGGATTCCATGTTTCAGGATGATCTGACACATAAGACAACAAAGCATGAAATCCACATTTTTCAAATATACTAACGCTGAGTGATATAATGCATAGCAACTCAAGAACTTGAAAAAATGCTTGTCAAGTTACAGTCACTCATAGACATGCAGATTCTCTTGTGTGTTGCAAAGAGACCATTTGGAGTGATCATACTGCTATTTTATACATGTTTATACATGTTATATTCCATGCTATTTTAAATATTTTTAAATTCACACCTAAACAAGGTATAAGAATCATCTTTTGAAGTGTACAAATCATAAGCTTGGCTTTGGCGTACATCTAAAGACGCTGTCCATGAAAGGTAACCAACAAAAATTAGTGTATGGCAGTTTCCTGCTTCATTGTCAACCCAGACATATCCATACAAAGTGGCCACCAGAAATTGCCAAGAAATATCTAGTTAAGAGTTACCAACTGCCCAGTTAAGAGTACAACACCAAGATACCACTTTGAGTTACCAATGCCTTGTTCACAATTGCTAGTCTCCAACATATTGCCCTACTATAATACAAAAGATAACGGTTGCTAGTAAAAATAACCAAAGTAGCACAGGCTGCCCATTATTGACACCAAAACAGTGTTCAGTTGAAATCTTTGAAATCAGCGTATTTCTTTCATACCAAAAGAAATTAACAATAAAATCAAAGCCAATTGCTTGTAACAAATCCAACACCATACAATTGTTTAGAGACAAAACCATTGCAATCATCACATGTTTCATAGGATTTTGTACAAAGTCTAAGTTTACAAAAGCTGATTGAAAGATTCCAGTCACTAGAAAACTTAAACTTAGTTGACTCTGAAGATTAGCTGGCATCATCTCACAAAATTTCACGAAGTGATAGAACAACAAGTATTGTTTTTATAGGTTAGTCAAGTCCAGACTAAGCAATGGCAAGGCCATTACACTACCAAAAACTGCCATTAGTAGAACCAATAGCCATGTAGGGAAATTCTTTGATCCTCCATGCTTCAGTCCTTTCTATACTGTCTCTTTGTCATTGTGTCTGATCCCCTGTGATTGCTCCTGACCAACAGTTGTGGAAGATTTTGCATCCCCATTATTTGATGTCGATTCAAACTTCATGTTTTCATCGTTTTGTTGTTCAGAATACTTCTCCACATACTCTGGAAACATTTTTCGAAATATTGAACTGCATAAAATAAACAGATGCCATCAAAATAAATCACATAATGCAAAAATCCAGTCTTCTCTAACAATAAATTAACATCCAAAATAGTAAATACAACTGAACTCAGACTCTTAGAAACAGAAATCTCCAAAACCACGTGATAAATACTTAAGACACAAAATATAGGCGTTCAACAGTAACCCTAAGATATTAAAACTCCCAATAGACCAATTTGTTTCTAACACCTTGCACGGTAATTCTCAGGGACTTCCCAGAATTCATGGATGGTTCTCACTGCAAACCTTAAGCATTAATTACAGTATCTGACCCGGTAGGGATATAGAATGAGGCCTGCAACAGACCCAGACAGCCCCAAGAATCTTCCCTGACACATCCTACCTGATGCTCATAGCACTCAGCCACTAAAGATAGCCCACAAGAATCATCTAACCCCAGATATATCCATATACAATGATCATATGCCAATGTGTGTAATAAATACTGACTATAATAGTCTCTTATATATACTAATTGTCGCTCAATACTCATGCAAGCCCAGCTCTAGGATGCTCCTTACTTAATATTTGACACATTATATTGGCTCTACTGCCATAGCATAACATCCATTAGGATCATGACTCCTAACAGATTCAAGTACAATATTTTATTATAATCAGAATATTACTCCCAAAGAGACCATAATTTTATTTGCTTCAAAAAATGAAACTAACAGGCTCAACAATGGATTCATATCTATCATGAAGAATCAACCAGTCCAAAGGTGGAGAAGCATACAGTAGAATTGCATTCACTGATTTCAAAAAAACATTCATACTTTCTCACCTCTTATAGTTATAAGCAAGAGAAGCTTTTGCTAGACGTTGCTTATCTGCCACTGTTGTTGAGACACTACCAGTTGTTGGACTATTATCCATCTGCACAAAGAGAAAGTTGGACTGTAACATATCCAAAATGCATTTTCACAAAGATGGATGCACCCAGTGATTGCTTATCAAATAATACAGCAGATGTTGACATAGTGAATTACTTTTCAAATGCATTATCATAATGTTGCATAAATAGTGAACTACTTATAAAATATGAAATGCACACATAGTGAATTGCTTAAAAATAGTGAACTGTAACTCAAGGAATAACAAAGCACAATACCAACCAGCCCCAGACCAGACTAACTACAACTGGGTCTCTTCTCTAGAACATTCTCATGAGAAACAGAAGACAATATAGACTGGTATATTTCTGTCTTGATTTTGCAGACGACAAATCTCCCTCTAATTGAGTTGTCTTCAGGGCCAGAGAAGAATACAAAGATGAACAAAAGGGAAATTTGCTTGTTCAAAATACTTAGGAGTAGCATCCGTCTTTGCAATAGCAAATGCAGCACTGCTCTTTCTAGACAACGAAAATGGAACTGAATTCATACCATTTGTCCCGGAGATAGAACCACCAAATAATGGGAAGCCCACAGAATTTGCAGCAGCAGTGGTTGATGTAGAGAACATACTACCTGAACTGGAGAAAGTGGGTGAACTCCCTGCTGACATGCACAAGTGGTTACTAGAATATAAATACATGGTAAAGCTTCAAATAGAAAATAAACATGCAAAGTGAATCTTCAATGTTATTCAACCCTTAAACAAATTGCCATGTCTCCAAATAAAACACTGTTATGGATAGATTTGACAGTTCTTTGCTTTGCATACAATCTTGAACATTATTTTCTTTTCAATGGAAATTACCTACTCACCTAATAAATAAATAATGCTTCATGCACAGTGAACAAGATACATAAGAGAATCTGGATTCACTTTGAAACCAAATGGCTACTACAAATAGGACTGGAAGTGACTTTTGACATTTACATTATTTATATTTACTTTCATCTGACATTTAGCTTCAATTTGCATTAGAAGTTAAAGTGGGACCCTCAATTTAGAAAGGCCAATTAATCACACCCATCAGACCTCACATGGAGAAGATAAAAATTGGGGTGTTTTTTAACATTTGGTATGCAACAGCTTTTCCAGAATTTAAGCATATATTCAGAACATGACCCTCTAGCCATTCCTCCTGCACACTTTCGGCTTCGATTTGGGTGATTCTAAAATTGAAAACTACAAGTGGAATAAGCTGCTCAATAGTGCCCATGCCAACTGACTAAAATACTTTAAATGGCAGCAATTGTTGAAGCCACTCATCAAGAAAAAACAAACTTCAGATTCTTGGATTCGCTTGAGACAAACTATTCAGGTGACTTCCCACGGTCACCCCGTACCTGCTGAAATATTTAACAAAAAAACTGAAATCAATCAATAAAATCTATGTACATAATTGTGGACAGAAAAAACTGAAATATTTAACAATTACCTGTGGAGGCAGTACAGCGTGTGGCCTTCCACGGTCACCATGTATCCTGGTAGTCGCGGGTGCGCCGTGAGCACTTCCGTCACCCTGACACAATAAATCAATTAGTAGAAGTTGTGCAAATAATTGTACCATTAATAAAAAAGAGGTTTTGCAAAAATTTCACCATATACAAAAAGTATAATATGCATGTTAATATATCGATTGTAGTCATCAAAACATTTACTTATTCTGGTCGAATTAAGTTACTATATTTAATAATTACCTCATGAGACGGTTTGGCTTGTGACCTTCCATGGTCACCATGTATTGTGCTAGCAGCATTTGACACATGTATATTCTAAAATGTGATTTCAATTGCCTTCGAACAATAGCTAGCACTCATGGTTCAATCATGCGAAATACATGGAAGAACTGGGCTCTTCAAATGAATGAAATCATAACACTGATGTTCCTTGCAAAAGGTGGCAGAGCATTTTAGTGCAAGATCAACAAAGAAATAATTATTCCAAATTTATGACATTTTTGGGAGATGTATCACCATATTCAAAGGTAGTTATAATGCTAAATGAAGCATCCCAATACACCTGGCAAGTTATCTAGTAGTTCCAGTTTTATTTGCAAACAATTGTGGATTTAGTTCTTTGGTTATCAAATCCTAGTCTTTCTTGGTTGGTTTTCTATAATTGGTTTTTAGAGGGATTTCGATCCACAAATTTTGGATCTGAACTGATAGCATTAATTCTATATATTGTAAAACTGAGTTTGCAAAGGGGTTCAGTTTTGGAGGCTCGAGAGAGATGAAGAAGAACCCAAATTGTCACCTTCTTGAGCGAGTTTGCTATGAGCCAATTCAATTTTCTGATTGTGAATATGGAATGTGATACATCCTACAAATTATCTAGAATATCTAATTTAAGAGCTTTGATTTCCATGTCCAAATGTATTTTTATAGCCATGACGAGGGTTGATAATTATTGAGAGTCCCTAATTTGAGAAACATTCCAACATGAGCAACTTCATAGCAAGTCTTAGGGTTTGTAGGCTTCTAGGCCATAAAAATGCAACAAAGCTCCCAAAATTCACTAAAGCCTTTTTGAAGGTCAACGTCTGACTTTTAGTTGATTAGGGTCTTATGAAGAGGGTTTTCAGTTTTTGAAATTTAATAGGGCAGACAAAAGGAAAGGCTATTAGATTTGGGTTTTGGAGTCCAAGAGGCTAGGGCATTAAGAACACTGCAAGCTTGTTATCTTTCATAGACAGTGCTTCCCATGCCAACCCACCTCAGTAAGAAAGCATATATGGATCCTAGGAGAGATTTGTATTGTCATTTCATCCAAAAATTTGTAAAATTAAAATACAATTCTACAGCTAATAAATTTGTTACAGTTAAAGGTGGATTGTGTATTATGCATCATAGCCAAGAAAGGGTGATCACCTGAGAATTGAGTAGGCTGGGTAACTAATGGTTACAAAGTTAGTTCCCAGAACAGAGAAAACCCTCCATCAAAGTGGACAGAGAAATAGGAAGACGTTTTGAAAAGTATCTTCATAATGATGCTGCAACATCACAATCCCAAAATATATGATTGATGTCTTTTCTGCCACTCTGCACAAAGGCCATCCATAGGCTAGCCAAAATGTGCTTGCTGTCTAGCCCTTGATAATGCGTTAATCAGTTACTCTGAAGTCTGAACATGAATGGTTAGGCGTATTAGTTAACCAGGGGTATCTCCATATAGCATCAATTCATTTGAGCCACGCTTCTTCGGGGGTCACTGACTTTCTGTCACTCGTTAACTTTACCAATCACTGAAGATCTTACCTTGTTCCACCTGTAAAGAGTGCAGCTCTTATATCTGATAATTAAAATAGTTCCTTGCTCTCTCTTTCCAACTTGGTTCCCTACATTCAAAGGGCTCTTTGAATCTGTCTCCTGGATGTAAAATAGAAGTAAAATCCATGATAAGGTCCTCTATATTCTGTGAAATGGCAGTTTTCTGGTTAGATCTGTCCAAAAATTCATTGTAAACCATGTCTGTAAGACTAAGTCCCTTCATGAATTTAAAGATATGGGATACTATACTGGTTTTTTGTCATGAGAATCACAGCCATAGGATGCTGGACTGATTCTGAAACACTTCCTAATAGGCATTTCTTTTGAACATGCTTAGTACAATCCTTTTAGTAGCTAGAGCTCTGTACCTCGGTTGTGTGCACTAGTCAGTACCAAAATCCCTCTATCCTTCTTTGTTGTTCATAAAAAAGGTAAGACCCTGCCTCACAGCTGGTGTGCTCCCAAGGTACTTTTGTAAAATGTGCTCTAACTTTGAATCATTAGGACCATTAGGGAACTGGCATGAAGGCTTAAGACACTGGCAGAGGAGCTAAAATATTGGAAGCAACTATAAGTAAAACATCTCTATTCTATTCACAGTTACCTCAGATGTCTGTCACTGACACAGTGCGTTCTTCATAAAGTTTTGTTCTCTGCTGCTAGAATCACTCATACTGGCTCAGTTGATGTTACATAATACGGCTGGCTGAACCCTACCCAAAAGCAAGTACCGGATGGGGCGATTTTTAGTTTCTCAAGGATATGTGGGACTCAATGGTTTTCAAATTAGCAAATAATTGAAAAAAAATTGAAAACAAATTGGCAACAAGTTTCAATACAACTTTTTATACCCCAGATGACCATCAATTTTCAAGAAAG
>LPNX011153993.1:40474-62235 GCA_001517045.1 Pseudotsuga menziesii | reverse complement strand
TATATAAAGTAGTTATGTTTGTAAATAATACCCTAAGGTATCTATTTAGTATATTTATTTCTTTAAACTTACTCCTATAATTAAATCTACTATAGTCTGAAACATGTCTCTATTGAAAAATGTAATATGTCAGTAGAGTTATAAATAATATGTGATCAATAAATAGTAGGTCTGGATTTACCTAGTTTTACAGTAATAAATTTCTGAATATTGAATGAATACACAAACAAACTTTAGAGATAAAATCCTAGCTATATACAGCCTATGATAATATTTGCAACCCTAGGGAGTATTGAAGAGAATACAAACCCTAGTAGAACCTAGGAAGAACTTCAATTACACAGGGTTAGTAAATACATTGGAAACATTCATCTAACATATTCATTATATAATATAGAAGATAACATAGACAGTCTAGGGTTAGATTTTAAGAAATGTAACCCTAGGAGATTTGGACAGAACTGATCAATTCCAGGGTTAATAATATACATGAAAGCATTTACATAAAGCAGCTAGCATTTACCCTAGAAATGAACTTGGACATACTAAGAACTCATACCTGTAATTTATCTTCTTGAAGCTCTTTTAATGGTTGAACCTGTACACTTTTTAAATAACCAGCATTATCAATTTAAGACAGATATGACCTCTGATTTTGATGACCAAAACACTTGGGAACTACCACATTCCTCTCAACCATGACCCAGAACTGTTCCTAGTTCTAATCCAAATCCCCCCGAGCTGGAATCCAACATGCAAGTAGCGTATATATCCTAAGGTAGGGTTCCTAACTGGTATTCAGTTCTGAATCAGTCCTCTTTTCCTTGCAGGAGAAAGTTCTCCAGGAAAACACTTGAGAGCCAAAAACAAAAGGGAGAATAATAATTCTCCAAGATAAAAATCATAACCCCAAGCCTTTGCTTGGCTTCAATCTTTATAGACAAACTTTTCAGTCAAAGGGATAGTTAAATCAAGAAACCTTGGTTTCTTGATTTAACCCTTTTTTTAATTACTGGGGTAATTTTCAATACTTAACCTAGGAACTTTTAACTAGGAGCTAGTTAAGATTTCATAGGTATTATAATTTTATTAATCCTTTAATAATAATAAATAATAATTGATGGACCTTCTCTTCTTTCTTTTATTTAAATATATATTTAATCATAATTAATTATTTATACATATTATGTATAAAATACATAGTATTATAATACTTGTTAACCATTGTATTCAAGTAGCATGTACCATGATCTCTAGACTTAATGACACTTCTTCATTAAGGTCAAGTAGATAGGTTTCTTAGGTATTACTAGGCTAGGAAACTATAAACATCCTTGCATGTTGGATTTCCCTCGTATAATGTGGTAGCTCTTCAGTACTTTGATGAGAATATAGAATTTTGAAATTTCATTTAATCACTTATAAATAAGTATTATGAGATCAATATTTTTCTCGAGTCGTTTTCACTTGGAAGTTATTAAATTCTTTTCAGTAACCCCTAGCACTTACCAAAGCCCATACTCAATGCCTATAACAAGGAGTTACAAACATAGTGCAATTCCAGAGCTTTTGCTCAACACTAAATGCTAGAATGTATTTGTACAATACACATAGGGATACAATGGCCAAGGATCCAATGCTCCAGAGCTTATGCTTAACATCAAAATGGAAGGCTCCAGGGCTTATGCCCAACACATCCAATTATCTTTTCATGTGTTCCATAGCTTCTCACTCGACACAAAGGTAAGTACTCATGTGCTCCAGATATTCTCGCTCAACACAATTCATCAATCACTCAAGTGTTCCAGAGCTCCTCGCTTAACACAAAAACATGTCTCAATCATGTGCTTCAGGGTCCATGCCCAACACAAACAACCATATACATATATCATCAATAATTGACTTACGCCCAATATATAAAACAAATCATCATGTTCATATGCAGTGTGGTATTTGACCCAATATAAAATAAAACATCAAGATAATCATCATAATCAATAGACACATGCCTATAAGTGTTAGGTCCAAAATTCAAGATATTACAGTCAGTAAATATGAAAAAAGGTGCCATATGAATCTAAAGGAGTCATGGCCACAAATTAAAAAGGTGGATCCATGTTCAAGAATTGATCATAAACACAAAAATACAAGGTGGATCTATGTCTCAACAAAATGTCATATGAAGTGTGACAAGTTCTTGCGCAGCTTGGGCAATAGCAAAAAAGGTGACAATTCTATTGTCAGCCCAAGGTATTCAATCCAAACCACCCAAAAGTTACGAATCCTAACCATGTGAATAAAGGAGCTGAATTCAAACATGGAGGAAACCATTTGATTACTGGTCAGTAATGAGAACCGTTAACAAACGCGATGGAAACCATCATTACTAAAAATGGTCCCCAAGGTACCTAGTACACTCTAACAAGTGTGAATACAAGGAATTGAAGTTGAACACTTGAAGAATCCATTGAGTAGGAGATAGTAAGGTATTCCCACTACCCAATAGCAAGGGAAATTGCCACTGATGACTGCAATCACCAAGGTACTGTCATAAACTCTAAAACTTATTCCCATAGCAAGAGGTGTTGTAGTCGATAGGAAGAGATCCATTGGACAGAAGGCACTAAGGCATCCTCCATCATCCAACATGAGGTACGTCAAAGACTAATTGGATATGGAATTGGTAAGAAATTTCATGACAAGGACCATCGAGGACATGATGCAATGAACTGATACCAGGGAATGGTCGACACAAAAGGTCAAGGAAACTCCAGAATGGTCGACCAAGGTTTAATCCTTAAACAGTGAGCACGACAAAAATGTGACTTAGGCATATTTGGTCATAAAAGGGACCAACAACAAAAATATACAATTGAGGGGACATTGAGAGAATCCCCATATAATTGGAAAAGAGACCAACTGGAGGAGTAAAAAACTCTGAATTGGGATAAGGTCAAAAACTGATACGCAACTGTTGATAGACTCAAAATTGGTGCTTTGTTCAAGGAGAGAAGACTTGTTTCCATGATGTAAAATACATGTGAATGAACTTCCCCTTCCCTCTTTCTTGTAAAGGTTTAACGAGTTTGAGAAAGTAAACTCGGGACCTTCTTCATTTTTTGCAAGTTGGAAGAAGGGACAGAAGAATGCTTGATAAAGCACTGATTCATGGATTTTACGAGCCCAAATCAGTGAATGCTCGACGGTGTTTTCATATTTTTGAGCATCTAAAAACTCCAAATAAGACTCTAGGAGGGTGATTTTTTGTAAAGTTAGTCTCCTAAATCCAAAAAATTGTAAAAAAATATAGAGGAGAACTCTCTTAGACAAGGTGAACTAAGGTATGCCTTTTTCATAGTTAGTCTGTAAGGTTCGAAAAAGGGGTAAACTATCACCAGACCAATGCACCTTTAGAAGTGGCATATAGCTTGAGTTTAACGAGTGTGAATAAAGAGAATATCACTCGAAAATATCCATTTGATTATGAGAAATGGGGCTTACAATAGTAAACTCGATGCTTTCTTATTTAGGTTTTAGCAAGCATGAAAAAGACATGAAGTACGCTTGGAATATTTTTCATTTTTAGGTCTAGAGCACAAAAAAGAGAAAACTAAGCTCGAAAAAAATCCTTTTCCATAAGTTTACTCCTCCAGGTCAAGAAAAGCGATAAACCTATGCCTGAAGATACTCTTCTAGATTCTGAAGAAAATAGAGTATTCATTTTTCTTAAGTAATCCACAAGGCCAGAAAAAGGGATAAACTTATACCTATG
The DNA here is from genome assembly GCA_001517045.1 of Pseudotsuga menziesii. NCBI lineage: Eukaryota > Viridiplantae > Streptophyta > Pinopsida > Pinales > Pinaceae > Pseudotsuga > Pseudotsuga menziesii. The sequence continues at coordinate 58,463 of LPNX011153993.1, read as the reverse complement.
TGGATGATTGTTCAATTTACCTTAACGAGATTGAACAAACAAGTTAACTCAACAATCTAGTAAATTTTAAGGAGTCAGACCAGGGCTTAAAGATAAATCCATATCTTTCCCGTGAAGTTTTAACGAGTCCAGAAAATTTAACTCACGACCTCCTTATTGTTTTTAACGAGCTCAAAGGAGAACAGAAAGAATGCTCTAAATGTGAGGAGACGAGTGTCAGAGACAGGAGAAACTAGTTCCAAGCATGAGGAACAAATCTATGCATAATGTAAGGAACATGAGCAATATAAAGACACTTGTGGAATGTCTCCTTAAAGAAAAAGGTGTCAATTTGAAAAGGGAAAATGGTACAAGGCTAAGCAATGATGAGAACGAACATGAGGGCTTATACAACAAGATAAAAGCATGCAATTCGGCATCAGGCTCTGTTGAGTCCTAGAAATTCATAGGCAACAACAGCAAGGGATTCTCCCCAGTAAATGTTCCCAACTAGCCCATGACTATTTGGTATAGGGAATCTGTCCGGTTTGCGGTCCGGATACTGTAGGTCAAGTAACAAAAACAAAGGGTTTTATCGGTTGCGGCCCGGTCCACTGTATAATTTTTTTTATTTTTTGACTTTAAGTATGATGTAAAAGTGCCTATCTTAGATGCAGATTGACGAAGAATGAAAGGAGTGGTCACAATGTGATGCACAGGTTCTTACCTCTCGTCTTAGACTCTCTCGCATCTAAATCACACACAACTGGAAAAATAAATGCTAAGTAAGCTATCCCTAGGGAGCAAGATTATTAATTCATGAGTAATCTAATATTATTCACATGTCAAGATAAATCACAGATATCTTTTCTTAGAATCAAAACAAATAAACATGGATAAAGATTTACACAACAAGATAGCTCGTCAACCATTAAAACATTCATTACTCATAGTGGAAATTATCACAGAATAAACCAGAGAACATTGAAATAAGAACATAGGTTTAGAAAGTTAGAATGCTCTCACATTTAATGAAACACAGCTGAAAACAAAATAGTTCCCCTTCAACATTGTTCATTTATGTTAGGAACCCATGTCAATCCTTCTATTTACCATGTTATTATATTGTTGTTGGACGCATATGCTTTGTAAGTCGTCCCATAGTAATTGTTGATCCATAGTTTGTGTTATTGTTGTTGGGCGCATATGCTTTGTAATCCGCCTGTAGTATTTGCTGATCCATAGTTTATATTGGCCCATGGTTTTGAGCCATAGTATTGGCGCCTATTTTTAGTATATAAGTGTGTGTTGAGGCCAGGGAAGGCACCGTGAAGTTATTTTGTATTGAGCTTGCTCAAAGGAGGTTGCCCCCTCGAAGTGGCATGCGATTAATATAAAAGTGATTTTGAGTTCTACTGCTATATCGTGTATTTTAATTAATTATTTGCTGCAGGGTCCTCACAATTTCATCACATTTGAACATTCCACATAGCACTTTCTCCAACAGGAAAAAATTTGTAATTTTATTATTGCAAAACAAAGTAGTTCCTCTTACAACAAGTAGTTCACAATTTTCTCTGGGAAAAATCCCTTTCTCCTATATAATACTTCTATATTTATACAAAAAAGCAAAACTGTTGGGCTTCCCACAAATAACTCTTGGGCTTCCCCAACGTTTCACCTCCCCCACTCATTTTTTATTAACTGTTTACAACGTATTACAATAAAACAAACAAATGAAGCGCTTATGAGGAGGGGCCTACTTGACTATTCAAGAACTTGTTCCATGCTTAAGCTTCTCAAGCAATACTTTCAAACTTAGAAGGTTCTAAGAAATGAATATTGATTTCAAATTTAGCGTCCTGATTTCTTATTGCTTTGATCCTAGCTGAGCTTAGGTGAAGTTGATCCTCTAGAAACTATACACTAACTGCAGAATGAGCTACTTCATTTCTCATGATCTGCTCATTTAGGGATTTGATGTGCTAAACATGTTGCTCATCTTCCTAATATCTTCTTTGCAACATCTCTAAAAATAGGCTGTGATCTGGAAAGGTATCCATTCTTTGTTCAGCATCAACCTGGCAACGATTATAAGTAATCAAAAGTCTCCTACAGAATTCTGTACAAGCTCCCTTTGTATTCTTAACAACCTTCTTGAATTCTTCGACCTTGTTTATGGAAAATTCCAATAAATCATAGTCTTGTCTCAGGCCTTGTTGATCCTTTACTGGCAGGTCAGCAGGGATTTCCTCGTTGGCCTCTAATATTTCCATTCTTCCTGTCATGACTTCTAAAATGTCCTGTGATCCATCTACAAAATACGAAGAGGTTGTAAGGTTTGTCGTTACACCAAAACTTGCAGATGTTGATGAACATTTGAAACCCAGCACAAGGTCCCATCACCAGGAGTGGTGGTTAAACCACTTGTTTTATATTCCCAGAGGTGCGGCAGTTATACCATGTGGAGGTACCCGATACTCCAATAGAGGTTTCCAAAATCTCTTCCAACCGATTGTCTACCTGCAAGACCTTGCACCTTTCTTCCTTTATGGCTTCTTGTAGCTGGTGCATCTTGGTCCTCTGTGCTAGAACATGCTCTTTGAAAGGCTGAAGGTTAACTTGTTGTTCCCTGGCCTCTTCTAAAGCAGTTGTTAATGGAGTGACCTGTTCGTTAAGCTCTGCAGTCTGCCCTTGAGATTGTCTCTCAGATTCCTCCAAGGTAGCTTTCTGTAGCTCCAACTATCCTATATTACCTAGCAACTAATCCTTTTCCATGTGAATACTTTCACATACCGTCTTCAACTCATCCTTTTCTGCTTTTAACCCTTGACATTCCTGCTGCAATTTCTCCAGACTTCCTTGGGAAACCTCCAGAGATCTCTTCTATATTTGGAGGAACTAGAGCTTAGCTTTTGAAGAATTTGATCCATGTTGCATGTATTCAAACTTTATTTTCAGTCTACTACTCTCCTCTCTTTCCCTTCTTAGGGTATCTTTTAGCTAGGCAGCAGACTTCTTTGACTGTTCAAGATCAGTCATTATCCGATAAACATTGTCCTCAGAAGAATGGATCAATGCTGCTCCAGCTCTGATGGTGAACCTAGGGTCCTTGTCTGTCCCATATACTATGGTTGTATCATTTATCATTTTACCCGACTGCCCCCTAGTCTCGACCTTCCTTTCAGTCCTCTTTACAATTCTTGTTGTTTCTTTGTCGTAAAAAATGGTGTTGAAGTCTAGCACCTCTTCTCCTTTCTTCTGCTCAAAAGGAATCAGTCTTAGGGTGGGAACAACATCATGTCCCAATGTGCTATAGGAAGCTTCCTTAGGTTCTTGAACATCAGAATTACCCACATCCTGAACCTAGATTTCTACAGGATCGAAAGCTTGTTGCTCTGTCAACTTTAACCTTTCTGCTTCTTTCTTCCTAAGTTCCTCATCCATTCTCCTTTTCCTTTCCTCTTCTTCAATCCTGGCAGATTCTTCTGCCTTTCTAGCTGCTTCTTGTTCAGCTCTTCTCTTTTCTTCCTCCTCACCTTTAAGCCATCTTTCAGCTTCCTGTGCTAGCCTCCTAGCATCTTCATCCCTTTTTCTAGTTTCCTCTTCCTCCACTTTTTTCTTCTCATCTTGTCCTTTCCTGCCTTTAGTGGTAATTTTCTTTTTAAATCTTCTTCTTAAGGTAGTTATGTTTTCTGCACTGCAGAAAATGGATTCATCTTTATCCTAGTGGCTTGTGTACTCAAAATGTACATTTTCCTCCTTGCAATGCTCTACCACTTTATTCTTGGAATCATTCCTGTGGAAATTAATTTCACCAAAATGGAATTTCTCCAATTCTTCTACAAACTCATCATCTTTTTTCACTCTTGTGAACTTATAGCTTCCCAACCTGAATGGTAAGGGAGGATAAGTTGCTTTCTTATGTTCAAATAAAAATATCCCTATTCCATCTAAGAAGACTTGCCTAACTACCTCCTTTTGCACTACATAGTCAGTAGCATATTTTGGCAGTAGTGAAGGTGCTCTAGAGCATCCATACATTCTGAAATACAATCCACCCTCCGTTAAGTAGTAATATGCATATTCTTCAATAACCTGCAATGCTTCCTCTGACATGCAGTTGCACTCTTTTAAGAAGATCAGTGTATATAATAGCATGATGAAGTGCTCACACACTTCCTTATAGTGACTGTGGTATTTGTGTGCCCACAGTGGCTTGTAAGCTGAGTAGACTGGTGTTCTCTCCCAGTCCTAGATACATCTCAGGTTTGGGAATGGTTGGTTGCATAGTATGCAATCAATCAGTATAGAGCTCATGTAGAACTCTAATTTCTTCTGGGACACCCCTCCTAATGCTAACACAATGCAGGTCGAGAGGCTATTTGATACAATGTTTTCCCAGTTGAACACTGTCCCTTGGGTTGCAACATAGAAGATGATAGGCACCCACCCCAACTTAAAGCTTTTACCATGGGCCCTCCCAAAAATCCTATTCAACATCAGGGCAATGAACCTGTAAGGGGTCCTCAAAGTGGCAGTATCATATTCCCCTGATGTCCTAGTCCTGAAACTTTTTCCAGGCACCAACATTCTTTTCACTGTCTCGACTAGGTCCAGATTGATTGTCTTCAGCCAGTCTTCATTCAAGTACACTTGTTCTTCCGGTAAGTGGTAGGCCAGTGATAAATAACTAGGGATATAAGCAGCATAACCCTGTTTGTCACCATTTGCCAAAATCATGGTGGTTACATCTGCCCTGGGTAGAATCCATCCAATCACCTCTGAGCATGAGAAAAGCTCAGGTCTACTAGCAACTCTCATCAACGCAGATCTCTCTATATTTGCATATATGGTTTCCTCCTCAAAACCTATGTCAAGTACCTCCCGGTGTGTTATTAGTCTATAGAATTCCCCCCATTTATATTTAGGTTCCATACCCACTATGCATTTGGTATATTCATAAGTGTATTCAACTTTGGTGACAATTTCAACCTCGGGTTCCTCTTCTACTATAGGAGCCTTCTTCTTCTGCCATTTAGACATCTCGAATTCTGAAGAATTTCCTTATCATACACAAAATCCTTTAGTTTCTATTGGGCCCTTCCTAGATAACATTCAAAAATGGAGACAAACTGTATGAGCATTTTACCTCGTTTAGGCTAAACATGATTGCAGCTATGAAAATAAACAAACAATACTCAAAACCAAGTGTTCCTGCGCAAAACCAATCTGCCAAAAGATCTAAAACCAGCACATAACTAAATATTTGCATAATCAACTCATAATATCATGGCCTTTCTAAAACGAAGAAGATCCCTCTCCTCCCGTCAAGGAGAAAACAGTCTCAAATTCCCCTCTCGGCGCTATGAACTAAATCGTTCCATGGAAAAAATGATGCCTAATCCCAAGTGAAGGATACTTCATTGTGATAGAGCACTTAACTCACTTTATGTTTGAGGTTGGTGGTAATGATGGATAGCAAAGCGGTTGAACAAACAAAACATAAGGTGACGGGGGCGGTGCCTCTAAACATTTGATACATTCGGCCTGGACGTGGAGAATAAGAGGAAGCTACTTCTTGCAAAGGGCACTTGCATCAAGATCTGAATAGATAATGCATTCTGAACCCTAATTTGGTCCATGTTTTGTGTTCAAATTTACCAATCTCATTCTAAGCGGGGTGTAACTTCAAAACGCTACCCTATCCTACAAGAAAATGCGAGCGACCATATGTGCTAGGAAATCACAACCCCGGAATCTCTAAAATAAACAAGAAATGCCCTCCTCCTGCAACTAAATAGGGAACTACCCTCCTCGGATGGCTAAACACAAACTGGGGGAAAACTGGTGGAGAGAGCATAACGTCCATCTGCACCGGTTCCCCAAATAGTCGAGTGCGGGTTGCAAGCTCATAACGGCTACAGATTCAATCATCAAGTAAAACCAAAACCCCCCACTGGGAAGCCATACCACCCATATAAATTATATATGTGCACTAAAACAAAAATCTAGATATCCATTAACCGTAGGTGGGGAATTAACTAGGGCGACAAACTTAGTCCAACCAATCGAATGGAAAAAAGTAAAACGGGAATCAAGGCCTACCTAGAAATGTGCTGCTTGACTGGTCGAGAAAAAACCGCAAACCTCCACGGCGGAGCCACCTAGGAGTAAGGTACCGACAGCGAGTACGATGGTCTGCTTGAAGCAACAATGACAGCATGGGAAAATCATAAAATAGCAAAAAAAAAGAATAAACCTCGACCCCAATATATACATCGCAGTCAACACATAATCGACGGGAAAAAATAAACCAATAGGGTGGCAAAACGAATACGGGATCGACGATCCTATCATTATCACCTTTGCAACGGTAGATGATGAGACGGCTAGGAGACCCGCAATGGCATCGGTAAGAGAAAAAAATAAAACCTCACATCGGAGCTTGCCAAACTAAGGCCTCAGACCAATAGTTGGTTGAAGAGCCGCAATGGCATAAACCATAAAGGCACCGAGTTCCACAGACCAATCAAAATCGGAGGTAAAAATAAACATGACTTCGGCGAAAACAAAAATCAGTCAAGCGGACAACAAAACAAACTACATCGAAAGGATAGTGCTTTCCAAAACGACAACGGCGAAACCTAAAATCCTAAGGATCTGCGAATCAAAATGGCGGGGATCAAAAGAGGAAAATACAACCATCGAGAAGGTTGGCAATACCTCCTCAGCAACAGTGGAAAACGTAGAGACAAACGTTCCAACGGGATCTTAATATAGCCGCTGACAAATAAAGCGCATCAGAGACCAATAACCATTGGATTGGTCTTGATCTCCCGTTCTTCTCCACAATGACGGGTATGCCGATAACTACACTCCCGAATCAATAGTCTAAAACACTTCCAATGGCAAGGAAAAATCAATACAAATCGTAAAACATCGCTGGCATAAAAGTAATTCTTGAGTAAACATCAAACAAAAACCAAGGAGCTGAGCAAAACAGAAATAAAAGGAGGGTCCCAAAAAATTTTGAATTTTGGGAAAATGTTGGAGCTGCAACAATTGGTGACTACCTGGTGAACCCCAAATTTCTGAATCAACCCTTCTCCCAGCAAAAGACTGTTTAACCATTTAACTCATAATTTTAATTCTTCTAGATGCTTGTATTCCAAGAATGGCAAACACATGCACTTAAATAATTGATGACAGTCTATTCTTTGGAAATGGGAACACCAAAACACTAAAAGTCTGGATAACTCTTACGAGGTTGATTAGAGGAGTTTTATTTTACCTCTGTCTTTGGGGAGCTTCTAGCTTGGACACCACAGGATCGTAACATATGGTAAACATAACTATTCATTTGTTCCTCATTCCCATGCCAATTGCACTTTTGTGCCTTTTGAACTTTTGTTCTTTGGAGTCTTCCATATGCCTTTCTTTCTTAATTTTATTTAGGCTCTTCTATCCATAGTGTCCTTTTGTGTGAGAGATATATTTACTTTTCAGCACACGGACGGGCAAGAACTTTTGGCAAAATGGTATTCATGTTTTATACTTTGTTTTGATATGTACCACTTCTTTTAGGAGTTTTGACTCTTAACATCCTCTAGGATTTTTTAAATCATGGCATGGGATCATTTATATATAATAAACTATTTACCTTTCTTCCTTTCTGTGGGTCCTTTTCTATCACCCCCTAGGACATCTCAGATGTGAAATGGATGGAGCCTCGAAATAGTATTCCAGACCTTTTAATTCTGAGTTATTTTCAGGGGTTAAGCAGGACTTGAATGACTGCGTGTCCATTTAGGAAAAATACTTACTAAAATAAATTCTATCATTTCAAACAAACGCACAGTATTATCCTAGATATTTCAGTTAATTGAGAACCCTGATGTTTTCCATGCAACCAAAATTTTTCCTCTTTTATTCAAAACAAATAAAACTAACTAAAAACAACAGTGGTAAATCAAAGTGAAAACTGCATCAAATTATTTATGTACATGGTCGTCAAAATCAAAGTAAAATTAGAGAACCAACCACTACCTGATCAGTTATGTGCCCACCCCCAAAAATATATCACTCATGAGTCAAGGGGATAGGGTTGATTACAGATGTGAAATAAATAACCATTATCTAATTCTGCTATTTTTGAAACTGAAATCACGTCTAACAATTTACAATCAATCCCATCAGCCCGTGAATATTGAAGGAGATCAGGCTAAGTGTCATTCATATTGTTGGCTTCTTCCAATGCAAGATGTCTTAGTTCAAGCCCTACTAGATAATTCCCCAAAACAAAATTTGCTGATTCCTTTTCTTCTTCCAACTTGGTGATAGTGTGTTTCATGTAAGGTTCCCTTAAAATTTTGATCCGATTTGGGAACCCTTTATGAGGAAACCATAAATGTGACCAATCTGAAGCAAAATACCCCTTCAACCTTGCGGACCAGTCTCGGTTCAGAATCAGTCAATACCCATCCGGTATGTCTTCCACCACAATATCAATAAATTGACATATCTTTTCATCTATAGATAAACGAATGAGAACATTCTCCATTTCCCCAACTACTTTGACATTGGTTCTATCTAATTGAGTGACTTCCCAAGCAGTAGGTTTTGGCTGCCCATTAATTTTTTTGCAAAATACAAGAGGCATAACATTCACTGATGATCCCGAATCTACCAAACAATTATGCACCTTATGGTTCAAAATTTCCAGAGTCAAAAGGAAAGGTGGGGTTTTAAACCTAGTTTTCCCTTCCCCAATTGATTCGACATCTTCCTCCATAGGTTGGTTTTTAGTGGGTATCTCTTCCTCAGGATCTTCAGTTTTTTTAGTGTTTTCGTTGTTAACACCTACTCGGTATTCCATAGGCGTAACAGGCTTGTTGATTTGCTTCGAATCTTGGCTGATAATGGTGATTTCAGGTACTTTGTTCTCAACATTGTTCTTTGGCTGTTTCTTGACATTCTCTTCCAACTTCTTAATTTTTGAGATTATTGAGTTGTCTTTATTCACCAAATTCAGGACTTTTGTTGTCATTGGTATATTCTCAGGTTTTGAGAGTACTTTTTTCTGTATCAAACAACTAGACACAATCCCATAAAAACATGGTATCATTTTCCTGTTTTTCTGTGGTCTTACTACCCTTTTCCTCTTCATCACTATCCTCAGTTAATTTGGAATCCAAAAGTTGATTCATCACCAATGTCATTGAATTTAACGATTGAGGACAATTCTTTTCAGAATGGGGTTGTTGATGAAAAGTGCAGAAGTTATCCATCCCTACCTTTGTCAAATTCATTGATGCTGAATCGTGCGAAGGGGTCTTGGATTGGTTGTTATCTTCTCTTTTTTTGTAATAAGGCTTATAAGATTTCTAAGCTTCTTTTTCCTTCTCCAAATCTATTATTCTGTTGGAAAGCTTTTGCATCATCTTTAACATCCCCTCAAAATCATGTCATTGCTCCTCTTTAGGCTTAGACAGCAATAAGGCTCTTTTTCTGAGAAGTTTTTTATCCAGATTGCTCGGGATAATCTTCTATACTTTCCTTTTCAGCCTCTACTCTTTCTGATTCTTCATAAGTCTCTGCTAATGTAGGATTAACTTGAGCTTTTGAAAACATAGCCAAGTCAAGACCTAAAGCTGAGGTATAATACTCAATCAGAACCTTGTCAGAGGGCTTATCAGTTGCAGAGAAGTTCTTAAGGTAAGCAGAAAATATTTGAGTGAAATTGTGTACCTTTTCTTTCCTTTCTTTTTTTAAAGCGCCTAAACCTTTCATTAGAGCCGCATGAGTTTTTTGGGTTGCATATTTACTTCTGAAAATCCTTTCAAAGGTGTCCAAATCTAGGATAGAGTTTGCTGGAAAACCAAAATACCATGATGTTGCTGCTCCTTTAAGGGTATGCAGAAAGAGTCTACTAACTACATCCTCATGTTCCCCAGCCCTTAATCCTTCTATTTCCAAATAGAAACTTTGTAAATGGTCATCTACTAACATCTTCTCATTTGGATCAAACTTGGGCAGCATATTTTCAAAAGCTTGAGGTAAGTCATGCAACAGAGGCGTTAAGTTCAAGGGTGATCTGGCTTTCCAAGCCGGTGGTGGATTTGGTGGGTTAGGTGGCTGGTTTGCATTTACATCTGCCATGAGTCTGGGTGGAGAGCAAGGAGGTGAAGGAATAGGAGTACGCACAGGAGAACAGTAAGGTGTGTTTGGGCCTACTTGATTCAAAGGCTGAACAACTTCCAGCAATGCTACTTCTACCAACTCTTCCAAATCTCCAACCAACACTGAATCTTCCAATATGGGATTATCTTTCTTCTTGTACACTCTTTGGGGTAAATAAGGGATAATGGGTAATCCTCCAATACTCTTTACATAGGCTCGTGTGTGTCTTCTCATATCATTGACTACTTGGTTGTCGACAACAAACAAATGTTCTCTATTCTCTTTATTATTTGGGTCAAGAAATAAACTACTCTCAAAACTATCACTGGTGGAGTTATTTCACTACTACATTTCGATCCAAAATCCGACGGCGCATGGATTTCTCTTTTTAAACTAATAAAAAATCACAAGGATACATTTTTTTTTGTAAATGTGACCACAAGCATCGATTAAGCGACGGCTTCATCTTTCACCTTTCCACTATGATTAGGCCCCTTAAGCATCGCTAGGAACCGTCACTTAAGCGACGCTTACATTAGACATATGATGAAAATGCATACAAAAAATAAAATGCCTTATAGTATCGACAGTCATTATCATATTTACAGCTGTAACTAGGTTGTGGGATGTAGACTTTGACAGTACATTTTGGTAAATTCCTTTTTGAGATCGAGTCGAGTACTGAATGACAACGCCGTCGTTTATTGTGCATTTTGGATTTCTTGCCAGTGAGTTGGAACTTGGGTTCTTTATCCAAGGGTTAGCTGCATTTCTTGGAATGATATTCAGTTTCTCCATTGGAGTATTGAGTAATTTGTCTTGCGTAGCAGGTTCTACTTTCTCCATAGGTCTCTCCTCCCCTTGGCTGCTAGATTCTTTCTCAGAGGGGGTTGCTTTAGAATTGGTATGGATCGATGCAACTTTGAGCGTAGTTTCTGGAGTGGCTGCCTTTTGGTGGAGTAATGGACAGGCCTTTTCTACTTCATTCTCCATTTCTATCAGTTGGTGGTTTGCATTGGCACTGTTCCACCATGTAGGCTTCTGATTGGATTTCCTTTTGGCATGGGGTCTACCTTGCTTCACTTCCCCAGGTCATGAACAGGTTTGTGATTAGGGCAAGAGGTGATTGTGTGCTCAACAGCAAAACAAGATTGGCAACAGAAGGTAATGTGCTCATAGTCAAGCTTCTGTTTCAACTTTCCACATATCACTTCAGGAAGGCTTTTGGAAAGATCCATTTCAACACAAATCCTTGCAGAGGTTGTCCATTGTCTTTCTGTTGTTTCAGGTCTGCAGTAACAAACTTTTCCTATGCCATTTTCAATCTCCGCCACTGTCTCAAGAGGCCAGAATTGTAGGGAAAGGTTAGGGTTTCCTTACACAGTGGAACTGAGGTTAAACAATTCACTGAGGTGTTAAAGGTAGGTTACTAGGGCTTCATTCAGAGAACAGCTAATCCCTATCAGCTGCTGCATCAAACTCAACAATGGAGAAATCTGGTGGACATGGGTAGAAATAAGCCCTCCTCTGATAGAAGGGGCTTCCAGCTTTGATAAGCCCAGCTGTGCAAATCTATCAATGTATGCCATAAGTTAGAAATCGGCAAACAAGTCCATGCTTATGATAGGAATCAGTTTGTGTGGGATTTGTGGCATCCTTTTCCACAGAAACAGAGCACCGAGCAAAGCTATGTAAGTCTGAAGATGAAACAACATTCTTAAATGACAATTTTCCCTTTACAACGACTGAAGGACTGATGGTGAATGGGAAAGAAGCAGCTTAATTTAGGTTCGAAGGTATCAATCATTGGCTGGGCAATCTAGGCTTGAGGGAGTTTGAATCCATGGATGACATGGTGTGAACTTGTAGGGGGGAAATGGAGACAGTTCTGTAGCGGCTAGGGAAAAACCCTAGCTATGGAGAAGCGTAGAGGAGAGCGCATCCATTTATCTCAACTTGTTGGTTCTCATACTAGATTTGGTCTTTTTTCGAAGAGAGAAAGATATGATAATAGGATGTCAAAGCAGGTTTCTATAGTCTGTTGGAACTATGACAATGCATTATCTATCAATGGGGTTGTGGAACTTTTAGCTTTAGAAAGGTGATATTCCCAACAAAAAGACCCTCAATTTTGGAATAATGAAATATGCCAGACAAAAATTTAGGGTTCCATCTCCTTATTACAAGTGCAAATTGGTAGAAGTGTATGAAATACACCTGAAATTGGCTACAAATTTAGAATTAGAAAAGTATCTCAATATATGGCTAATAGGATGGATTTTCGAAAACAGAGCACTGTGATTTTGATTTAATGATTGGAATATCTGTATTGTATGAGTAATTCTCCAGTTGCGATTGTTCATGAATTGTGTATGTGCCAAAGCCACACCAGATGTCATGGACGTTTTAAATGGAATTTTTTTTTTAACTGTGTTATTTTTGTGGTTTTCTAGACTGCTATGCTTACAACAAGACGGGTGCTTGAAAGACTTGCTGTGCATTATGTTTCCCAGCGAATGGCATGGAAGCTTATAAAAGGTATAAACTAAATTGTGATATTTGTATTTTTTGAATTTTCTTCTTCTCATGCAGCAGCTAATTTAGTGTCTGTCCTTAATAATGACTTTCTATTCAAGAGATTGAATTATCTGAGTATGTTTCCTGCTGTAGCTTAGAAATATTAATCAGAGATGGAGTTAGCCTAGAATGCTTCTAAGTGGGGAAAAAATAATTCAGGCCAATGAGAAATTCATGATGTTAGCTCTGAATTTTCTTCCTATGTTCTTTTGTGTTTGTTCATTGCTTGCCTGTCAGTACTATCTTAGTTCTTTTCTGAATATGTTTCATACAGTAACCTCTCAGATTTTCTTCTTCACTGGGATTGATCTGTGTGGAAGGTTGTAACTTGTGTCAGTCTCTTTAGCCTTCTTGGAGTCACCATATTTTGAAAATTGAACCCGTGACTTTGCAATATAGGGATCAAATCTCATTATAGTTTTAATATTCCTATCTCACCTTTTGCTTATCATTGTTTTGTTTTCTCCCTAATCCGATCCTCCCAAATCCATAAATACAATTGTTTCCAATATAGTAGAGTCTAGACCTTGCTGTTTAAGACACCAAGTATATTCTCTACTCTGAAATCCTGATTTTCCTATCTTCCTCTAACTCTTCATTTGCCTTTTTCTCCACTAGAATTCTAGTAAGCTGAATTTAAACAGGATAGGAGAGGAAAACTATTTGAGACAGTGTAAGTTTGTCTTGTCCTTTATATTATTTTGGCTTGTTTCCATTTAAAAAGTTATTTTGTTCTATTCTATTCCCTAGTTTTCAAAAGCAGAGTTCATTCTCCTCTTCTTCCATTTGACCAGATCCTTAACTTTAGTAACTTTTAGTAGTCTCATACCTGCCTATTTGTTAACTATTCTCAACTTGGCAATACTAATTTCTGAATTTATATCTTCATTTGTGGATATAGATATGGAAAGTAACTTCGCATTCAAAAGCGCCATCTGATTTTATTTTATTTTTCTGTTTTTCTTACTAGAAGAGAGATTTTATTTAATCCTTGAAGGGGATAGAGAATAGGATTTCTGAATTCTTCTGCTAGAGTGTAATTTTTGCATCCGGTTTAAGCACACTCATGAGGGCTTATCACCTTAGTATATGGAAAGTAGGTTACCCATAAAAACAAGTAAAACCTAAGTTATCAGGATACGTATCTGGTGATGGATCTGCAAAATTTTGAAAAACCATAAGTTAACATTGTTAAGTACTTCTAAGTTCGAACTTTAGGCTACTAGCCATATGTTAACATGGTGAAACAGTTGCAGTGAATGCTAATTTTTTTCTCTTTACAATTCTTTCTGTTCTTAAACCTTTTCCATTTGTAGATTGTTTGCCTGTCACTTAGAAATGCTGCCTTTATAGAAATATATGAAGATCTGTTGTGGTTAAGGATTATAAACAAACTATTGGGAATTTGGATGGGCATAGTATTTATTTGGGGTTACCTGGAAAGAGACTTCACTTAGTATCGCTATTTGTGTGTGCTCATCTACCCTTTATTATAATGGGATATAACTTTTAAATGATAAGAAACATATTTTATGGTTTATTTTATGTTATCTAAGTACCATTCCTAAGTTGACATGAGGTCTCTCAATGAGACTGTACATATTTACGACTCTTGTTACTGGTAAAATTATTTTTGGGTTTTATGTATGTGAGAATACTTTGTTGTTATAATTTTGCCTTTGTGTATTACTAGTGAGTAGTAAATTTCTTGTTAATTTTTTATCTTGATGGTTGTGCATAACTTCTGGCTTAATTGGCCCTTCTTAACATGACAGGTATTCTTGCACATGTTTTCATTGGACTTTTTGAACCAGCTCACCGAAGATCTTGAACAAGACAGCATGTGGGTATTCTCTCTTACATTTCTGTTGTAGGTTAATTGTGGTGCTTCATGTACATTGGTTATCTACCATGTTTTCTCTCTCCTTCTCATATTTTGTGAGATTTGTATTATTTGTGGATAAATAGGAATATCAAACAGTTTACACAGAAGACTGAAGTTTCTGAGATTGGATGTTTCCACAGTGGATAACATTGAATTAAGCCTTTTGGATTCACTGTGTTGAAAGTTGGGTCTGATGACATATTTCGAGTGGAACCTCTGCTCATCATTAGGATCCATAGAAGTTGTTATATTAACATTTAGTGTAGTCTATGCCTTTCTATGCTCTCCTGATATTGTGTTAGTAGAAGATGTCCTTCATTAAACTTCTCTATTGATCGAACATTAGACAAGTTCTCATTTGGAAGAGATGTTACTGTAAAAATATGATTTTTGGGAACAAAGAGATTTTAGCGGTCTATTCAACTAACACTACTCAAAACAAAATGATTAGTTATCAACAATTCAATGTCCATATTCTGAATTTGGCAGTCTTAACACTTGGTCATCAGTATACATTATAATTTATAGATTATAGATTACATATGGTAGATAATATAAACACATATACAATGTACATACATAACCATATACACACTAAAAGATAATGTGGAGTTGCTTGTTACATCCACTCATCTAAGGGACCATATGGACCTGCACAGTGTGAGCCCAATGGCCAAGTGAGGTTCAGATGAGCTGCACAACATGGCCATTGTGGGATGCATAATTGACTGCAAGTACAAAATGACTTACAGATGTTAGATTACATTGTAGCAATTATTTGACACAAGTCCATAGTGGATAGTGAATTATACAATTTTCTGCTTCAGAAATTAAGGGAAAGAAAGTTATATGGATTGCATTCAGTGTCTAAAGCCTTGTTCTGTTGTAGCCTTCTCTATGGAGGAGAGGATCCATCAATTGTTGGGATGGTGTTGGACAGTCCTTTCTCTAATTTGTTTGATCTCATGATGGAGCTGGTTGAAATTTATAAAATTCGCCTTCCCAAGTTCACGATATGCTTTTCATTTGTTTTCTTTCAATCTGGGTATTGGTAATCTAGGATTATGCTTATGAGCAGTCAAGTGCATCTGTTACCATTTGAGACTAAAGTGTAAATTGGAAGATTACAAAAATGAAAATGTTCAAGAAATTTATCCATAGCCAAATCCATTTGTGATAGCAGTCTTTTTTAATATTTGAAATTCAAATTTCTCTACTGCATTTTAAAGTTTATGATATTTACAAATGAAATTATTATAATTATATTATCCCATATTGTCCTGCAATTCAATGATCATTTCCAAGAGCATAGAAACCATTTCTTTTTCCTTAAATAAACTTTGATTTTCATTAAAATTAGTAAAAGATCAAAATTTGTGCTTTTATTTTGCAATTGGCATTGCCTACAAATCATGAGGAATCTCCACAAGACTAGCATTTAGCCTATACTCATATGAATCAAAATAAAAAGTTTCACCATAAATTTTTGTAATAATTGCTCTGCTGCCACTGGATGAAAAGAACAGATGTCATCTCACAATGCAGTGTTCATCAACATGCATAAAACTCCACACATCAAAACAATATTTTTTCCTGCTTGCCCAAAAAATGTTTCTTCTATGAAATTCTTTATCATAATTAATTCTTTTCCTTCTATATGGTGGCGATCAGTATATTAATTATTCAATTATGCCAGACCAGATTCACAGTTCCATAAGTGAAATAAAGTGTCCAAGAAACATTGATGTTGTTTCTTTTAGGTGCCTTGTCACAATCTTTCACAATTTGCTAATATACATGACAATAACTATGCTTGAAATATGCCTTCTCAGAGTCTAGTTTTGGGAAGTGTTGTCTCAAAAGTTCAGGGAAATAGCTTCTGGTAATCGCTTTTTCCAAGTCGAGAAATCCTAGCACAGGCTGTTGAATCCATTCTCCTTATTTATATTGTTGTAAAACCCTGTGAGTTGTGTTCTCAGTTTTTTGCTTTTTTTATAAATTTGATTAAAACTTAATTGTTGTTTATGTATGGACAAGGCCTAATATGTTAGATGTAATCACCTTGTGATATAATATTGTCCGATATATACAGTAAATTTTTGTGTATTCATACTGTGTTCATTGTGAATTGCTTTTTTGATGTTTTATGTGACTGCATTGTTTCCCCATTTCCTGAAAATTGAAAGTGCCTTTTCCAAAATATGTATTGTTTACTAAATTCCCTACCATTTATGAAGCCTGTACTCATTTCTCCACTCAAGGTAGCATAGTGTTAGAATGAGAATAAAATAAAGGTCTGGAATTGATAGGTTCAGAATTTGAGGATTTTAAGCAGAATATAATTCATGAATATTCCTAAATAAGGAGGGGTATTCTTAAGACAAACTAAAGGCGTGGTTGACTTGTTATATATTTCTTCTGAGATTTTGGTGAATTTTGCAGAGTTTGTTGTATGAGATTATCACTGGGATTTGTATGGTGGATCCTGGTTCAGGTAGCTCATCTTCAGCACCTTGCTTAACTATCGGTAATTCAAAGAATTTATCTAATTTATGCTCTTTGCAGGCATGCTTCTTTAAAGTTATTGTCCATACCATTTCTTACAGTACACCTAACAAAGTGGAGGGTATAGCCATCCTAGAATTATTTTCTCAACATCGAGGCATATATTCTATGTATTTATATATAGCTAATGCCTTGCAGGATCAAGCAAGCCTCTAGAAAATAAAGTGCTTCAGCAGTCCGAGTCTTCTTCGCAGACAGAAAAGATGATGACTGTAAGATGCTGAGGTTTTGGATGAACTTCAAAAATTCTTTTCTTTTGTTCTTGATATTGGGGCTTATTGAAATTACTTTTGCAGGTCTCAGAAGGTACTGTAGAGAAAGATGACATTATAATTGAGCTAACAAGGGAAGAGATGGAGTCATCTTTGGGACAGGTCAGTATTATGAAATGAATGTAGTATTCTGAATTTTTCTGCTTTTAAAGTAGTCGTCTGAAAATGAAATTAATATTCAGTTCCTGGATCTCACAGAAATGCAGCAATCTTTTAAACTGCCAGTCAATTGAATGGAATGATATATTTCATCCATTTTATGATACTCATGGGGCTCAACATCAATGTATCACTATTTACTTGCTCCCTGTAGCAAATTTTTCTGGGCTTGTACTTATTGTTTCCTAATAAATTAAATCTAAGACTAGTCCTAGTTATATCAACAACACTTATATATATTTTTTCCTTAGAAGTAACTCACCAGGAAACCTCGGGCACTTTATTCCTATGATGGTAACCTAGAGTAAAGTGGGAAGTGTAGATTTAGTGCACTTGATCCGGTGGGAATCAAACTGGGGACTTGCACAAC
>LPNX011153993.1:6963-40291 GCA_001517045.1 Pseudotsuga menziesii | reverse complement strand
ATTATATAATTGAATTGTATAATTGAATAAAGATGTATTGAAAGTTCAGTATATAGGAAAGATATCTGGAACTTTAAAATTCCATCTATGCCTCAAATTTGTGATGTTGTGTGCGGACCCTTGGGCCATGCCTCCAGTGTGACTTCTATCACTCCTTTTGTGGGACTCGTCTGAAACAAATAGAATGTTGTATGCATTGCTTCTGCACAATATCTATCTATATCTGACATTCCTTGCAACCCCTTTTTCATATCTATTACTTCATCTTTCACCATCAACTTTTTGTGGTGATTTAAAAAAAAAAAACACTTACAGCTAGATACACTATAGAAGAAGTAAACCTGATAAGAACAGTCATGGTCAATTGGCCATAGTTAAATAGCGTTAAACAAGATTCATCCTATGAGTCATCCTTCAGGCTGGGATATTGAAACGGTCATAATAAAACTTTCTGACAGTTTTTGTAATGGTTCGATTCCATTTCTCAGCTCATATAGTGTGAGACATAAGAATATAGGTAGTACCAGCGGTAACCACCTTTCCTTTCATTTTAGTGCTACCAACCACATGGAATGTGTACTAACCAAACCAGCTCACCTATCTTAATAGCATTATGGGTTCCTCAGAGGGTATGTTGTAAATGAAGAATAGTCATGGTCACTTTGCATGGTTATGTTGTAACACCTAAAATTATGAGAAATATATACCTATAATGTTTGTATGGTTTGATAGGAAAGTATCGAATGGTGTCCATGTTTGTTTGTTTGGAACAATTAGTGGGTTTCAACATTGACAAGATATTTGGGACTATAAAATTATGATTTATTGTTTTAAGGACTTAGTTTCAACAAAGTAGGTTTCCTCCTTGCACACACTAGTAAAGTGGTTTGTTTCCATTTCTCTTAAGATGGAAATTTTCTAGCAAGTGTTGGGCATGAAAAGAAGGTGAGAATCAAAATAGGCCTAGGTTTCAATAATGCTTTAGCGACAGTGGATTAACATATGTTTTGATTTTGTTGTACCTGATTTCCAACAAAATGATTACTATGTATTAGTAATGTTCTTAGTAACAAATAAGCATAATGGCTTGTGATTTTTTAATTGCAGGTTGTTTTTTGGAATATGGATACTCTAAAAATAGAACTCTTCAATAATACATTAATCATATTACTGATGTTAATTTCATTCCAAACTCTACTCATTTGGACTCATGCTCCTCTGATAATATTGTCTGAGTATGGGATGCTAACAATGTAAGTACTTGTTTCCTAGTAGAAAAAAATTCATTGTATTGGTATAGTTATTCAATGGTTAAGTTGTTTTCTTAATTAAAATAAATCACTAGTTAGCCCTCTATTACTAGAAAAATGACCTATGTATTGTAGGTTAAAGATCCTTCTAAAAAACAATTATAGTGCATAAATAAAAGTTTTAATATTTTCTATTTATTAATTTCTTATGTGTTAAATAGATATCATGTTTTGATTTATGAGCATCTTGATGTTACTTGCTAGAATCTAAACATATTATTTTTCTAGTTTGTTTTTTCAACTTTGTAATCAGGTTTTTATAATTTAAGAAGTGTCATTGTTCTTTTTTTCAAATTATGTGAGGAAAGAGCATATGCTAATTGATTCATACCCATTTTTCTTACAAGTGTGACATGTATTGGATGATGATAGATGTGGTGTATAGTTCCATCTATCATCAATCAAATCCCACATCAATATGTACTTTATTTCTCTCTACTTTCCATTGGACCCATAATATATTTGGAGAGTATTTTTATCCCTATCCATGGCCATACACAGGAGGTACATTGTGGGATTTTCATTTTCAACCAATCATAGAACCCTTTCCAAAGGTTCACTAACTACACAATTCTCATATATTGTCCCAATTAATACTAGAACACAAGTTTGGCAATAACATTCCCATTCAATGCTTTGATGAAAGCACTATCATACTCATTGAAATTAAACATCTTCTTTGAATCCAGTTCATAATTAATCAAGTATAAAGAGAAATGAAATTGGTATCAAAATGTGTGATAGCAGGAAGCATCGATTCTCTGCAAATAACTTTGAACACCAAATCAATGCATTGAATTACATGGAGTCCAAATCAATGCATTGTATAACATGATTTTTTTTTTTAAAAACACTTACAGCCATCGCTTAACCGACGGCCTGTAAGTGATTTTTTTTTTTAATTTACAGCCGTCGCTTAACCGACGGCCTGTAAGTGATTTAAAAAAAAAAACATTTACAGTCGTCGCTTAATTGACGGCCTGTAAGTGATTTTTTTTTTTAAACACTTACAGCCGTCGGTTAAGCAACGGCCTGTAAGTGATTTTTTTTAAAACACTTACAGCCGTCGATTAAGAGACGACCTGTAAGTGGTTTTTTTTTTAAAATCACTTATAGGCCGTCACTTAACTGACGATTTACATTTAACCGACGGTAAACTTGTTTGTCGCTTAACTGATGAATTGGAAAGATGTCGGATAACCGACGAAAATCCACCGATGCTTAAAAAAAATCATAGTGTCGTACATGCGACAAGGAAGTGTCGAAAATCCGACAATACGGCCGTCGGATTTTTGGTCGAAATGTAGTAGTGTTTCGGGGAAATGGATTTCCCCTGCCATCCATGCACTAGTGGCCCTCCTTCTAGTGCAAGAAACTGTTGAGGCTTGGAAATTCGTAGGCAGCAATAGCAAGGGAATCTCCCCAGTCAACGTTCCCAACTAGCCCATGACTGTTTGGTGTAGGGAATCTGTTCGGTTTGCGGTCTGGCTACCGTAGGTCAAGTAACAAAAACAAAGGGTTTTACCGATTGTGGCCCGGTCTAGCATATATATTTTTGTTTTTTTTTACTTTAAGTATGATGTGCAAGTGCCTATCTTAGATGCATATTGATGAAGAATGCAAGAAGTGGTCACAATGTGATGCGTAGGTTCTTACCTCTCATCTTAGACTCTCTCACATCTAAATCACACACAATCGAAAAAACAAATGCTAACTAAGCTATCCCTAGGGAGCAAGATTATTAATTCATGAGTAATGTAATACTGTTCACATGTTAAGAGAAATCACAGATAGTTGTTCTTAGAATCAAAACAAATAAACATGAATAAATATATACATGACAAGATAGCTCGTCAACCATTAAAAAATCCATTACTCATAGTGGAAATCATCACAGAACAAACCAGAGAACATTCAAATAAGAACATAGGTTCAAAAAGTTAGAACGCTCTCATAGTTAATGAAACACAGCTGAAAATGAAATAGTTCCCCTTCAACATTGTTCATTTCATCACATTTGAACATTCCACATAGCACTTTCTCCAACAGGTAAAAATTTGTACTTTTATTATTGCAAAATGAAGTAGTTCCTCTTACAACAAGTAGTTCACAAGTTTCTTTGGGAAAAATCCCTTTCTCCTATATAATTCTTCTATATTTATACAAAAAAAGAAAAACTGTTGGGCTGCCCACAAATAGCTCTTGGGATTCCCCAACGTTTCACCTTCCCCACTCTTTTTTTATTAAGTGTTTACAATGTATTACAATAAAACAAACAAATGAAGCGCTTATGAGGAGGGGCCCTCTTGACTATTCAAGAACTTCTTCCATGCTGAATATTCTGAAGCAATACTTTTGAACTCAGAAGGTTCTAAGAAACGAATATTGATTTCAAATTGAGCGGCCCGATTTCTTATTGCTTCAATCCTAGCTGAGCTCAGGCGAAGTTGTTCCTCTAGCAACTGTACACTAACTACGGAATGCGCTACTTCATTTCTTTGGATCTGCTCATCTAGGGATTTGATGTACTGAAACCGTTGCTCATCTTCCTGATATCTTCTTTGCAACATCTCTAAAAACAGGTTGTGGTCTGGAAAGGCATCCATTCTCTGTTCAACATCAACCTGGAAACGATTATAAGTAATCAAAAGTCTCCTGCAGAATTCTGTACAAGCTCCCTTTGTCTTCTTAACAGCCTTCTTGAATTCTTCGACCGTGTTTATGGAAAATTCCAATAAATCATAGTATTGTCTCAGGCCTTGTTGATCCTTTGCTGGCAGGTTAGCAGGGATTTCCTCGCTGGCCTCTAATCTTGCCATTCTTCCTGCCAAGACTTCTAAATTGTCCTGCGATTTGTCTACAAAATACGAAGAGGTTTCCAAAATATCTTCCAGCTGATTGTCTACCTGCAAGACCTTGCACCTTTCTTCCTCTATGGCTACTTGCAGCTGGTGCATCTTGCTCCTTTGTGCTAGAACATGCTCTTTGAAAGGCTGAAGGTTAGCTTGCTGTTCCTTGGCCTCTTCTAAAGAGGCTGTTAATGAAGTGACCTGTTCGTTAAGATCTACAGTCTGCCCCTGATATTTTCTCTCAGATTCCTCCAAGGTAGCTTTATGTAGCTCCAACTCCCCTATCTTACCTAGCAACTGGTCCTTTTCCATGTGAAGACTTTCACATACCGTCTTCAACTCATCCTTTTCTGCCCTTGACATTCATCCTGCAATTTCTCTAGACTTCCTTGGGCAGCCTCCATAGATCTCTTCTCTACTTGGAGGAACTAGAGCTCAGCTTTTGAAGACTTTATTTCATGTTGCATGTCTTCAAATTTTCTTTTCAGTCTACTACTTTCCTCTCTTTCCCTTCTTAGGGTATCTTTTAGCTGGGCATCATACTTCTTTGACTGTTCAAGATCAGTCATTATCCGATCAACATTGTCCTCAGAAGCATGGATCAATGTTGCTCCAGCTCTGATGGTGAACCTGGGGTCCTTGTCTGTTCCATATACTACGGTTGTATCATTTATCATTTTACTCGACTGGCCCCCAGTCTCAACCTTCCTTTTGGTCCTCTTTACAATTCTCTTTGTTTCTTTGTAAAAAAAAATGGTTTTGAAGTCCGGCACCTCTTCTCCTTTCTTCTGCTCAAAAGGAATTAGTCTTAGGGTGGGAACAACAGCCTGTCCCAATATGCTTGTAACACCCCGATTTTGACCCCGTTACATTAAATGTACATGATGTATATATTGTAAATGATCACGGTGTGGAGCTAAAGGCCAAGGCCCCACCATTGATCGGTTATGCTATGTTTTGGATTTAAATTGTCACCGATGGTATATCAGGGCATGCGGCATATATTATGTTTTCATCATGTAAATACGCATCTATAATTAATTAAATGAACCCGACCAGCTATGATCGCGGCAACTAAAATGAGAAAGGGGCATGATTTTCACAAGGATAAGGATGTGGGTAAATTTGTCAAACCTTGGCCAATGAGAGAAAAATACCCATGTGTCTTCTTTTCCTTGCCTTATCCAACCACTTTCATTGAAGAATTGCTGCTGGTGGTTGAGGCAGTTAATTGTTTTGGGAGTGGGGTGGCAGGATTGTCAGTCCTCAACCTCACGCACACTCCACCATGGTTGACTTCACTATGGCTAGGAAAAACAACTGCCATCACTCACACAGGGATTTCCACTCTCCCCACGACTGTGCAAAAAACACTCACTCACTACTCGCGGCCATCGATTGTCTGTTCATCCGCGGGCATAAGCGGAGCTGTGTATCCTCACGCATGGTCTCCATTGTATGATTCTCCTCATGCACAGGCTCTTTGCGGTTTGGTCTCATGAATCCTAGAGAGGGATTGGGGGCGCCTCTACTATCATTTACATTTTTCCCATAGTGTGGAATCGGGTGTTCTTGAACCGCATTTGGGTTTCAGTGTGAATTTCCTCTCACACACTGGGCTCTGGGTGGTTGTCATTCACGCAGGAAACTGGGAGTTGTTGGTCTGTGTCACCCATGATTTCCTGTAGGAAGTCATTTCACATTCAAGAGTTGTGTGGTGGTCTGTGTAACTCTTATCCGCTTGCTCAGTTGTCCAGGTCAGACTGTAATTTTTCCCCTGTTGTGATTGTGTTTGTTGATATGTTGGGGCTGTTGGAATTTGCTCAGATATATTTCCCCCTTGTTCAGCTATAATTTCTGAGTGGCTGCATGCGTGCAATGGTTGGTCTTCAGACTGTATTGGGAGCAGGGATGGGGGCTTGGTTTGCTTGATAAACCTGGTGGCTGGAAACCACACAGACAGAGCTAGAGGGCTGGCATTCTTCTCCATCACCCCTGAATAGCACTAGAAAGGAATGCAAGGCCTGAGGGACTGTGTAGCAGAGAAGGGACTGATTCCTTGTGTTGGGTGTGGGTGGGTGTCTTAGAGGTCAGGCTAGTTCTCGTGTAGGTGTTCTTGGCTCTGTAATGAGCTCACCAGCTTAGCATTAAGCTTTTTCCCAACTCCTGGATGGCCTGATAAACCCAACTGTGTTGGCTTGGCTGTGTTTTGTGTACCCTTGGCTATGTGCAAGCCTGCTAGTTCCCTTATTCCTTGGAGAATCATGCCCAACTCGGGGGTGGCAGTGCTGCTGAGAAATTAAGGAGCACGCTGGCCTATGGTTGGGTGGAACGTTGCAATGACGTAGCTGGTTGCGGATCAAGTTATTCATAAGATAAGTGATCTTGTCCATTTTTACTTCTGCAACCATGTTGACTGTTAATGATATGAAATGAACATGTTGAATGAATGCTTGTATGAATGAATGTTTCTTCTGCTGTGTATGATAAACAATTGCATATATGCATTTTCTACTTCAATGCATTTTATTTCAGCATATCAACATGTTATTTTATGAATTCACATGTTCATGGGATTTCAGCCCGAGTGGTCAAACCTTGAGTTGCGTGCTCCTCGCCGGTCGGAGGCACAGGGACGTCACAGTGTGGTATCAGAGCAATGTTGACAACAATGGGCCTCTATGGGCCAAGAAGGAGCAACTGACAGAGGTAGTATTCCTCTCTGCCCAGCGGAAATCAAACTATAAATTCTACAAAAAAAAAATGGTCTAAGTGTTGAGCAGTCGGGACAGCAGTGGGAAAGACTTCTGTCGTTACGGAATAGTTAGAAGTCTCCCATCCGCCATTGTGGAAGTCCAAACCGCTGAGTCTTCTGACGGGGAAGGACTTCCGTTGTAGCGGAAGCATGCCGACAGAACGGTTGAAGAAAACGTGAAAAATGGACTAAGTGTTCCCCATCGGAACAATTAGCGAAGTTGACTTCCGCCGTTGCGGAAGAGTTGGTGAAGTGGGCTTCCGCTGTAGCGGAAGAGTTAGAGGTTTCCCGTCTGCCGTTGTGGAAGTCCAAACCGTTAAGTCTTCCGATCGCCGACACGTCAAAAAGGTTAAGGCTCGAAGTTAGTTCACCAATCGGAAGAGTTGACGAAGTAAAATTCTGCCGTTGTGGAAGCCAAAATCACTAAGGCTTCCGATCCAAAAGGCCGCCGATGCCCGAAGCCAAAAAATTCTTTAAGGAAGGAGCAGCCAATCAGAAGGGAAAGTGTTTCGTGAGCCGTCGTTGCAGAAGCGAAAGCCTTAAGTCTTCTGATGAGAAAGGCTACCGACACTGATGCCAGTCAAAAATCAGTTCACCAATCGGAAGGAGAAGTGATTTGTGTTTTGCTGTTGCAGAAGCCAAAGACACTAGCTGACCGATCAGGAAGACAGCCGACACTGCAAGAAAATTTTAAAAATTGTTTCAAGGGAACAGCCGCCGATCGGAAGAGAAAGTGTTCCGAGGGCCGTCGTTGCGGAAGAGAAAGTGTTCTGAGAGCCACCGTTGTGGAAGAGAAAGTGTTCCGAGAGCCGCCGTTGCGGAAGAGAAAGTGTTCCGAGAGCCGCCGTTGCGGAAGAAATAGAGGAATTGGGAGCCAATTCTGCGGAGGAATTAGGGGAATTGGGATCCGATTCAACAAAGAGAAAATGTGGAGTTTTCGGTAGGATTTCCTAATGAATTTTGACCGTCTTTCAGTGGTTTTTCCAGTGAAATTTCAGGGCTAAAAAGGAGAAAAGAGGCAGCGAGATTATGCGCCGGATTGCGCGAAAATCAATAATTTTAAAAAAAATGAGGGTGCTTCCCCCTTGACCCCCGTCGTCCCCTCCAGATAGACGTTCTTGAGGAAGAAAATTCTATGTTTGGGTTAACTTGTTATTTTATGAATATTCCAGGAGAAGGTAAGTAATGCTGGTTTATATCAATGCTATGCATCTAACATTTGTGTTATTAACACGTTTGCAGAATCATAGTCACTTTCAAGGGAAGTATTCCAGGTAGTGCAGTTGGACAAGTAAGTGGTGGTTCAGTATGAGAACCCATGATGGGTATGATGCTCGGGATTCTTATGAGCGAGTAGAAGATGCCATGGGAGAAAATGTCCGTAATAGAAACGATGACATTGAGTCCAATGGAAGGTGATTCCAGGGGACACCGTCAGATGTTGCAGCTACCATGAGAAGCTTGATTAAATCCCAAGAAGAGAAGCATCAGTTGAATGCTACGATGTTGCATAGTTTGACAGACTTGCAAAGAAAGATAGACTCTGGACGAGGTACAACAAGACCAGAAGGCAGTAAGAGCAGTACCAGGAGGAGGAGAAGGACTTCTAGTGGATCATCTGATTCTAAATAATCCAGCGGGGATTCAAGTTCTTCTTCTCATAAAAGGAAAAGGAAGAGACACCATAGGGACCGCTCTCCAGATGAATTTAAGAAAGCTAAACCTCCTACTTTTGATGGTGAAGTAAAGATTGGACAAGAGGCTGAAGCTTGGCTTCTTGGGATAAAGAAGTACTTTCAAGTGCATGATTATTCGGGAAACATGAAGGCAAGAGTTGCCATATTCAATCTGAATGGAAGAGCATCCATTTGGTGGGAACACTTCAAGCAAGTGAAGAGAATCAGTGAAAGGAGACTGAAGTGGAAACAGTTCAAGAAGTATTTTAAGCAGAAATACCTCTCTAACAGGTATTATGATGACAAGATTAAGGAATTCCATGAGTTGAGATTGGGACAGCAGACCATGGAAGAGTATGCAAATAAGTTTTTGGATTTGTTGAGGTATGTCCGGTACATCGGAGATGAAAAAGTAAAGGTCCAGCGTTTTCTGAGTGGATTACCTCAACCCTACAAAGATAGAATTGAGTTTTATGAACCTAGAACTCTTGAAGAATCAATAAGAAAAGCTAAGTATTGCTATGAGCAAAGCAAAGGTAAACCGGATTACCATAAGGCATGGAAAGACAAGAAGAATGAGAAGTTCGACCAAAGAAAGAAAGGTTTCAAACCTTCTAACTTCAGGAATCAACATAAGCATCCATCTCAAGCTGCAAGTAAACCAGTTGGAGTGATAGGAGGAAATCCTAAGGATCCACAACAGAATAGAGGGCCACTTCAATGTTGGAAATGTGGAGGACCAACCCCACATGCGCAGAAATTGTCCACTCGAGAATGAGAGTGCAAGGCCAACTTATAATGTTCAAGAAGCAGAAACAGTGGGTCAAGTAGCAAGGGCAGTTCCTAGGATCTACGCAACATTGGAGGACCGTCAAGCAGATCACCAGTCAGCTGTGGTTGAAGTAGCAGGTAAGATTGTTGAGAAATCTGTTTCTATTTTAATTGACCTTAGTTCCCCGCACAGTTACATTAATCCTAGAGTAGTGGAGATTTGTGCCTTTAAGAAATTAAAGCATAGGAAGTCTTGGTTAGTTCAGCTAGCCACTGGAACTAAGAGAAAGGTCAGTGAAGTGGTAGAGAAATGTCCATTGGTCATGAATGGATTGGCCACTTGTGTAGATCTGAATGTTCTACCGCTTGGTTCCTATGATGTTCTCATTGGAATGGATTGGTTAGAAGCTCACAGGGTGAAGCTTGATTGCTACAATAAGACTTTTGAATGCATGAATGAAGAAGGGAACCTAGTAGTTGTGAAAGGTATTCCAAAGGTGATTTTAGTACAACAGGTTTCAGCAATGCAGTTAAAGAAGTTCTGTAGGAAGGGTTGCTAGTTGTATGCAGCTCAGATTTTGGAGGAATCGAGAGATGAAACTCCTAGGTTGGAGGACTATCAAGTGTTATAGGAATTCAGGGATGTGTTTCCTGATGAGATTCCAGGGCTTCCTCCAAAGAGGGACATTTATTTCACAATTGAACTTGTGCCAGGAGCAGCACCAGTGTCCAAGGCACCCTACAGGATGAGTACACCGGAGATGCTAGAATTGAAGATGCAATTGCAAGAGTTGTTGGAAAAGAAGTATATCCGGCCGAGTGTGTCCCCTTGGGGAGCGCCATTTCTGTTTGTAAAGAAGAAAGATGGTACACTCAGGTTATGTATTGACTACAGACAGTTGAACAAGGTTACCGTGAAGAATCAATATCCTTTGCCTAGGATTGATGACCTCTTTCATCAAATGAGAGGAGCAAGGGTATTTTCTAAGATTGACTTGAGGTCTGGTTATCATCAGGTGAGAATCAAGGATGAAGACATTCATAAGACAGCCTTCAGGACAAGGTATGGGCATTATGAGTTTGTAGTGGTACCATTTGGTCTCACAAATGCACCAACTACATTTATGTGCCTTATGAATAGTGTCTTCAGCAAATATTTGGACAAGTTTGTTCTTGTTTTCCTTGATGACATTCTTGTTTATTCTAAGAATGAGGAAGAGCATGAAGAACATTTGAAATTTACATTGCAATTACTCAGGGAGAATCAGTTGTATGCAAAACTAAGCAAGTGTGACTTCTATAGAGATAGAATTCAGTATTTGGGTCACATTATCTCAGAGGAAGGTATATCTGTGGACCCTGAAAAGATAGAATCCATTATGAATTGGCCTACTCCAAGAAATGTGACATATGTAAGATCTTTTATGGGACTTGCATGATACTACAAGAGATTCATTGAGGGATTCTCCAAAGTTGCACATGCTATCACCTCTTTGCAAAAGCAGGGGATGAAGTTCGAATGGACATCGAGATGTGAAGAAATTTTTTAGAGGTTGAAGAATATTCTCACTAGTGCACCAGTATTGAAGGTTACAGATCCAGAAAAGGATTTTGTGGTGTGTACCGATGCATGCAGACAAGGGATTGGAGGAGTCCTTATGCAGGACAACCACGTGATATGTTATGAGTCAAGAAAGCTGAAGGAACGTGAGAAGAACTATGCCACTCATGATCTAGAGCTTGCAACCATAGTACATGCTCTCAAGATGTGGAGATATTACTTGATGGGTAGAAGATTTGAGCTCAGAACAGATCACTATGGTTTGAATTATCTATTTGATCATCCTACTTTGAATGCTAGGCAAGCAAGATGGCTGGATTTTTTATGTGAATTTCATTTTGAAATCAAACACATAAAGGGAAAATAAAATAAGGTAGCTGATGCACTCAGCAGGAAGGTGCAGGAAATGTAAGTGGCATCTCTTAGTATTTGCCAATCAGATTTGAGGCAACAGATTGTTAGTCATGTTGCTGGAGATGAATTGTATGAGTAGGTAAAAGACAAGTTACAGCAGCAAAGTCTTGAGAAGAGGTATGAGGGATATAAATTGGAAGAAGATGGACTTCTCACTTATAAAGGGAGAATTTATATTCCGAATGTAGCAGATTTGAGGAGAATTGTCATGGATGAAATCCATCAAGTTCCATATTCTGGTCACCCAGGATATCAGAAGACAATTGCTACAGCTAGAAAGCAGTACTTTTGTCCAGGTATGAAAAAGGATATGGCTGAGTACATTTTAAGGTGCATGAAATGTCAACAGGTAAAGGTTGAGCATCAACATCCAGCAGGTTTGTTGCAGCCTTTTCCAGTTTCGGAATGGAAATGGGAAGTTATTTCCATGGATTTTATTACAGGATTGCCAATGACTTGGAGAAAACATGATTCCATCATGGTTGTGGTAGACAAGTTGACAAAGGAAGCACATTTTATACCGGTTAAGTCTACATATGAGACTGGCGACATTGCAAAGATCTTCATGAAGGAGATATTCAAATTGCATGGATTGCCGAAGGCAATAGTTTCTGATAGAGATGTCAAGTTCACTTCCAACTTTTGGAAGGGGTTGTTTGCAGATTTGGGTACAAAGATAAACTTCAGCACTGCATACCATCCTCAGACAGATGGGCAGACAAAAAGAGTTAATCAGGTGCTTGAAGATATGCTTTGCATGTACGTAATGGACAAACCAACCAAGTGGGAATATTACTTTCACTTGGTAGAGTTTGCCTATAATAACGGACATCAGACATCCTTGGGGATGAGTCCGTATGAAGCTTTGTATGGAAGAAGGTGTAGGACACCCGTGACTTGGGATAATCCAGTGAACATGATTGTGCTTGGACTAGAATTGCTCAAGGAGATGGAGCAAGAGGTTGTAAAGATTAGGCAGAAGCTAAAAGCAGCACAGGACAGACAGAAAAGCTATGCGGATAAGCATAGGGTGAACAGGGAGTTCAGTGTTGGGGATCATGTTTACCTCAGAGTGAGGGAAAGGAAGAGTTCCTTGAAGCTTGGTGGTTGTGCCAAGTTGTCACCGAGATAATGTGGGACATTTGAAGTGCTTGAAAGAATAGGGCCAGTTGCATATAGACTTGCATTTCTTGCTAGCACTAGAGCTCATAATGTTTTTCACGTTTCTTTGCTTAAGAGATATGTACATGATCCTAACCATGTGATAAATTGGGATGTGATTCAGGTGGAACCCGAGGGAGAGTTCCGAATCGAGCCAATGCACATCCTCAACAAGAAGGTCACAATGCTCTGGAACCGAGCCATAGGTCAGGTAAAGGTGCAATGGGAGCACTTCGGACCTGAAGAGGCCACATGGGAGCTGGAGGATGCCATGCGATTGGCACATCCATTTTTGTTCAATTTTGCGGAACACTGAGGTGATACCAGTGTAGCATTTTGTTCAATTTTGTAAAG
Source organism: Pseudotsuga menziesii (assembly GCA_001517045.1). Lineage (NCBI taxonomy): Eukaryota > Viridiplantae > Streptophyta > Pinopsida > Pinales > Pinaceae > Pseudotsuga > Pseudotsuga menziesii. The sequence goes on along the minus strand of LPNX011153993.1, from coordinate 27,440 downwards.
CACTGAGGATAGTGCTATTGAAGGGGGAGGGGAATGTAACACCCTGGTTTTGACCCCGTTGCATTAAATGTACATGATGTATATACTGTAAATGATCACGGTGTGGAGCTAAAGGCCAAGGCCCCACCATTGATCGGTTATGCTATGTTTTGGATTTAAATTGTCACCGATGGTATATCGGGGCATGCAGCATATATTATGTTTTCATCATGTAAATACGCATCTATAATTAATTAAATGAACCCGACCAGCTATGATCGCAGCAATTAAAATGAGAAAGGGGCATGATTTTCACAAGGATAAGGATGTGGGGGAATTTGTCAAACCTTGGCCAATGAGAGAAAAATACCCATGTGTCTTCTTTTCCTTGCCTTACCCAACCACTTTCATTGAAGAATTGCTGCTGGTGGTTGAGGAAGTTAATTGTTTTGGGAGTGGGGTGGCAGGATTGTCAGTCCTCAACCTCATGCACACTCCACCATGGTTGACTTTAGTATGGCTAGGAAAAACGACTGCCATCACTCACGCAGGGATTTCCACTCTCCCCATGACTATGCAAAAAATTCTCACTCACTACTTGCGGCCATCGATTGTCTGTTCATCCACGGGCATAAGCGGAGCTGTGTATCCTCATGCATGGTCTCCATTGCCTGATTCTCCTCACGCATAGGCTCTTTGCGGTTTGATCTCACGCAGCTTGGAGAGGGATTGGGGGCGCCTCTACTGTCATTTACGTTTTTCCCATAGTGTGGAATCGGGTGTTCTTTAACCGCATTTGGGTTTCAGTGTGAATTTCCTCTCACGTACTGGGCTCTGGGTGGTTGTCATTCACGCAGGAAACTAGGATTTGTTGGTCTGTGTCACCCACGATTTCCTGTAGGGAGTCATTTCATGTTCAAGAGTTGTGTGGCAGTCTGTGTAACTCTTATCCGCTTGCTCAGTTGTCCAGGTCGGACTGTAATTTTTCCCCTGTTGTGATTGTGTTTGTTGATATGTTGGGGCTGTTGGAATTCACTCAGAAATCTTTCCCCCCTATTCAGCTGTAATTTCTGAGTGGCTGCATGCATGCAATGGTTGGTCTTCAGACTGTATTGGGAGCAGGGATGGGGGCTTGGTTTGCTTGATAAACCTGGTGGATGGAAACCACATAGACATAACTAGAGGGCTGGCCTTCTTCTCCATCACCCCTGAATAGCATTGGAAGGGAATGCAGGGCCTGAAGGACTATGTAGCAGAGAAGGGACTGATTCCTTGTGTTGGGTGTGGGTGGGTGTCTTAGAGGTCAGGCTAGTTCTGGTGTAGTTGTTCTTGGCTCTGTAATGAGCTCACCAGCTTAGCATTAATCTTTTCCCCAACTCCTGGATGGCCTGATAATCCCAACTGTGTTGGCTTGGCTGTGTTTTGTGTACCCTTGGCTATGTGCAAGCCTGCTAGTTCCCTTATTCCTTGGAGAATCATGCCCAGCTTAGGGGTGGCAGCGCTGCTGAGAGATTAAGGAGCACGCTGGCCTATGGTTGGGTGGAACGTTGCAGCGACATAGCTGGTTGCGGATCAAGTTATTCATAAGATAAGTGATCTTGTCCATTTTTACTTCTGCAACCATGTTGACTGTTAATGATATGAAATGAACATGTTGAATGAATTCTTGTATGAATGAATGTTTCTTCCACTGTGTATGATAAACAATTGCATATATGCATTTTATACTTCAATGCATTTTATTTCAGCATATCATCATGTTATTTTATGAATTCACATGTTCATGGGCTTTCAGCCCGGTGATCAAACCTTGAGTTGTGTCCTCCTCGCCGGTCGGAGGCACGGGGACGTCACAATGCTACCAGCAGCTGCCTCAGGTTCTTGAACATCAAGATTACCCACATCCTGAACCTAAATTTCTACAGGATCGAAATCGTATTGCTCTTTCAACTTTAACCTTTCTGCTTCTTGCTTCCTAAGTTCCTCTTCCATTTTCCTTTTCCTTTCTTCTTCTTCAATCCTGGTAGCTTCTTCTACCTTTCTAGCTGCTTCTTGTTCAGCTCTTCTCTTTTTTTCCTCCTCACCTTTAAGCCAAATTTCGGCTTCCTGTGCTAGCCTCATAGCATCTTCATCCATTTTTCTATCTTCCTCTTCCTCCGCTTTTTTCTGCTCATCTTGTCCTTTCCCACCTTCAGTGGTAATTTTTGTTTTTAAATCTTCTTCTTAACGAAGTTATGTTTTCTGCACTGCAGAATATGGATTCATCTTTATCCCAGTGGATTTTGTACACAAAATGTACATTTTCCTCCTTGCAATGCTCTGCCACTTTATTCTGGGAATCGTTCCTCTGGAAATTTATTTCACCAAAATGGAATTTCCCCAATTCTTCTACAAATTCATCAGCTTTTTTCACTCTTGTGAACTTATAGCTTCCCAACCTGAATGGTAAGGGAGGATAAGTTGCGTTCTTATGTTCAAATAAAAATATCCCTATGCCATCTAAGAAAACCTGCCTAACTACCTCCTTGTGCACTACATAGTTAGTAGCATATTTTGGCAGTAGTGAAGGTGCTCTGGAGCATCCATACATTCTGAAATACAATCCATCCTCCGTTAAGTAGTAATTTGCATATTCTTCAATAACCTGCAATGCTTCCTCTGGCATGCAGTTGCACTCTTTTAAGAAGATCAGTGTATATAATGGCATGATGAAGTGCTCACACGCTTCCTTATAGTGACTGTGGTATTTGTGTGCCCACAGTGGCTTGTAAGCTGAGTAGACCGGTGTTCTCTCCCAGTCCTAGATACATCTCAGGTTTGGGAAGGGTTGGTTGCATAGTATGCAATCAATCCGTATAGAGCTCATGTAGAAATCTTATTTCTTCTGGGACACCCCTCCTAATGCTGAAGCAATGCAGGCCGAGAGGATGTTTGATACAATGTTCGCCCAGTTGAACACTGCCCCTTGGGTTGCAACATCGAAGATGATAGGAACCCACCCCAACTTAAATATTTTACCGTGGGCCATCCTGAAAATCCTGTTCAGCATCAAGGAAATGAACCTGTAAAGGGTCATCAAAGTGGCAGTATCATATTCCCCTGATGGCCTAGTCCTGAAACTTTTGCTAGGCACCAACATTCTTTTCAGTGTCTCGACTAGGTCTAGATTGATTGTCTTCAACCAGTCTTCAGTAAAGTACACTTGCACTTTCAGTAAGTGGTAGGCCAGTGATACATACCCAAGGCTATAATCAGCATAACCCTATTTGTCAACATTTCCCAAAATCATGGTGGTTACATCTGCGCTTGGTAGAATCCATCCAATCACCTCTGAGCACGGGAAAAGCTCAGGTCTAGTAGCAACTCTCATCAACACAGATCTCTCTATATTTGCATATATGGTTTCCTCCTCAAAACCTGTGTCAAGTACCTCCTGGTGTGTTTTTAGTCTGTAGACTTCCCCCCATTTATATTCAGGTTCCATACCCACTATGCAATTGGTTTCTTCGTAAGTGTATTCAACTTTGGTGACAATTTCAACCTCGGTTTCCTCTTCTACTATAGGACCCTTCTTCTTCTTCCATTTAGACATCTCGAATTCTGAAGAATTTCCCCGTCATACATAAAATCCTTTAGGTTCTGTTGGGCCCTTCCTAGATAACATTCAAAAATGGAGACAAACTGTATGAGCATTTTACCTCGTTTAGGCTAAACATGATTGTAGCTATGAAAATAAACAAACAATACTCAAAACCAAGTGTTCCTATGCAAAACCAATCTTCCAAAAGAGATAAAACTAGCACATAACTAAATATTTGCATAATCAACTCATAATATCATGGCCTTTCTAAAACGAAGAAGATTTCCCTCCTCCCGTCAAGGAGAAAATAGTCTCAAATCCCCCTCTCGGCGCTATGAACTAAATTGTTCCATGGAAAAAATGATGCCTAATCCCAAGTGAAGGATACTTCATTGTGATAGTGCACTTAACTCATTTTATGCTTGAGGTTGGTGGTAATGATGGATAGCAAAGCGGCTGAACAAAGAGAACATAAGGTGATGGGGGCGGTGCCTCTAAACATTTGATACATTCAGCATGGACGTGGAGAATAAGAGGAAGCTACTTATTGCAAAGGGCACTTGCATCAATATCTGAATAGATAATTCATTCTGAACCCTAATTTGGTCTGTGGTTCATGTTCAAATTTACCAATCTCTTTCTAAGCGGGGCGTAACTTCAAAACACTACCCTATCCTACAAGAAAATGCGGGCGACCATAGGTGCTAGGAAACCACAAACTCAAAATCTCTGAAATAAACAAGAAATTCCCTCCTCCTCCAACTAAACAAGGAACTACCCTCCCTGGATGGCCAAACACAAATTGGGGGAAGCTGGTGTGGACAGCGTAATGCCGTCTGCACCAATTCCCCAAACAGTTGAGTGTGGGTTGCAAGCTCATAACAGCTATGGATTCAATCATCAAGCAAAACCAAAACCCCCCATCGGGCAGCCATACCACCCATATAAACTGCATATGCACGCTAAAATGAAAAGCTAGGTATCCATTAACCGCAGGTGGGGAATTAACTAGGGTGACAAACTCAGTCCAACCAATCGAACAAAAAAAATTAAAACGGGAATCAAGGCCTACTTGGCAATGTGTTGCTTGACTGGTTGAGAAAAAAACGCAAACCTCCACGGTGGAGCCACCTAGGAACGAGGTACTGATAGCGAGTACGATGGTCTGCTCAAAGCGACAACGACAGCACGGGAAAATTGTAAAACAACAAAAAAAAAGAATAAATCCCGACCCCAATATATAGGCCACGGTCAACACATAATCGACGGGAAAAAATAAACCAATCAGGCGAAAAAAATGACTACAAGATCGGTGATACTGTCAGTATCACCTCCGCAACAGCGGATGATGAGACAACTAGGAGACCCGCAATGGCATCGGAAAGAGAAACAAATAAAACCTCACATCGGAGCTCGCCAAACTAAGGCCTTGGACCAATAGTTGGTTGAAGAGCCGCAACGGCGAAAACCATAAAGGCACCGAGTTCCACAGACCAATCAAAATTGGAGGTAAAAATAAACATGACTTCGACGAAAAAATAAATCCATCAAGTGGACAACAAAACAAACTACATCGGAAGGATAGTGCTTTCCAAAACCACAATGGTGAAAGATGAAAGCCTAAGGATCTGTGAATCAAAACGGTGGGGATCAGAAGAGGAAAATACAACCATCAGGAAGCTTGGTAATACCTCCTCTGAAACGGTGAAAAACATAGAGAAAAATGTTTCGATGGGATATTAATACAACCTATGACAAATAAATCACATTAGAGACCAAGAACCCTTGGATCGGTCTTGATGTCCCATTCTTCTCCGCAACCACAGGCATGCAGATAACTGCACTCCCGACTCAATAGTCTAAAACACTTTCGATGGCAGGGAAAAATCAATACAAACCATAAAACATCACTGGCATAAAAGTAATTCTTGAGTAAACATCAAACAAAAACCAAGGAGCTGAGCTAAAAAGAAATAAAAGGATGGTCCCAAAAAATTTTGAATTTTGGGAAAATGTTGCAGCTGCAACAGCCTCATAAGCGTGAGCAAGGTACATGAAAATGTAGTTATAGCTTGAACAACAAGGAAAGGTTAATAAATAGTTGTGAATCCAACTAAAAATCCTGTCTCTAAGAAACAACAACATCAAAATCACATTCAAAAGAAAGATCCGATGCAGGTCACTTTGACAGAAACACATGTGACTTTGCTATCTTCTACAAAAGGTGTAGTCAAGGAAGAATCAACGAAAGAGGACTCTATAGTGTCAAGAAACGAGGGTTTATGGTCAATAATATCAACCTAAAAATAAAATAAAAGATCATCAAGGGAGATAGAGTCTATAAGAACAAACTCAGTATCACGGGAGTTGAAAAACTCATAAGAAAAATTAAACTCATCAGGATCATTGACTTGTTATTCGAAGGGAGATTCCAAAAACTCAAAAATACCAACATAAGAAGACTGATCCATGGTAAGATTGGGATTACTAAGAAAATTAGGGTTATACTTATTCACAACTGAACCAACATCCAAAATAGGGTCAAAATGTATCAAAGACTTTAGGAAGACTTCATCTGAAGGAAGGAGATCATCCGAGATAGGACACATGAACAAACTTTCAAACTGATTGACAAAGTGGAGAGAAGGCTCCACAATCTGTATAGGATGAATCAATTGGTCAACTGTTGGGACCGAGTCCTAATAAGGTAAGCATGAACACAAATGATTATACTCAATGGAGATTGAATGCAAAGGACATGAGGCCACATAGATCACCCGTGGTGGGGTACTATCTCTCAAGACACTGGGAATCAATAAAGTAAACTTGGTCTCTAGTTGGGTCAGGAGATGGGTCAAGAAAATCCAACTGATCGATAGTGACAATTTATTTTCCATGATTAAAGTACATCACATGAAATAATGTTGACATCGTAGCTTCCATGGAATAGACATAATCATGTCCAAGGAGCATATTTAAGTCCAAGGGGTCTTCTATCACCGTGAAGTCAACTACGGCGGTCTTCCCACCAAAAGTAACAGGTGTTTGAGCAAGAATTCCCAAGGCTATACTAGTTCTTCTATCAAATGAAATTAACTGAATAGCAGTCGACACAAGGCTGGGAGATCCCATGCCTCACCAAGCATGAGAATAGAAGATGCTAACTGAGGCTCCTTCATCAACAATACAACGAGAAATTGTGTATTGTTCAAATTTAATATTTATCTGGAAATGTGCATAAGAAGGAAGGCACAACTCAACTAGACTATCCCAATAAAAGGAAGCAATCCAAGAGCTTGGTGGGGGTTGATCCAAAGCAAGTTCAGTGCCCCCTTGTTCAGTAATTTCTAAACTGGAAGTGAAAAAAATGTGACTAGCAGATACTTCACTGTCCAAAGGAATAGTGGGATTAATCAAAAAATGGAATCGATTCAACCGCTTCGTGAAATTCGCTCTCTTAAGGGAGATTGGGATTGACCAAAGGTTACATTGGTTCAATCACATAAGGATCACTCTCTAAAAGAAGAGTGGGGTGAATCAAATAATGGGAAGGTTCTACCACTATATCAACCAAAGGTTGAGTAGGTGGTTGAGAAACTACAGGTTGCTCAAGACAAGGAAATCCTTGACTCTCAGACCACACTCTTCACACCCCTATGATAGCAGGGAACTGGTGAGTAATATGATCTCCCTCGCATAGATTACAAGGGAACTTAAGTTTCCACTTCGAACGACCATTTTTCTCAATGGTGTCAACATTACTAGTAAAGTAGTGGCTGAATTTTTTCTCTCAGCATGATCTACAGAGGCTTAGAGTTTTCCCCTAGCATGACCACCAAAAGCTGGCTGACTGGGTCCAACCTGACTAAGAGAGGTTTTTTTTTGAGAGACTTCAGGATGTTCAAAAACAAGATTACCATGAAACCAAACTCTTTGCACCTTCGCGATTGAAGGGAATAGATAAGTAAGGTGGTCTCCCTCACAAATATTACAACAAAACTTGGGCTTGTGTTTTGAATGGTTAGCCTTTTAAACAGTGTCAACATGACTCACAATGGTTGACTATTTTCCATTAGCATGAAGCAAAGAGGATGAGAGACCTTCCCCAACATGACCTGTAGAGGCTCAGAGACTAGATCCAACATGATTTGCAGAGGTTGGATGAGCACCACCATCATGACTTACAAAGGATGAATGGTTAGGGTCAACATGCTTTGTAGTAGTTGAGTGTGTGCTCCCAGCATGACCTTCACAGGTTGGGTGGATGGATCCAACATGATCTACAAGGTTGGATGGGGAGGTTCAACTTGACCTACAGAGGTTGAACGGGTGCCCTCAGCATGAACTGCAGAGGCTGAGTGACAAGATCCAATGCGACCTGGAGAGGTTGGAAGGATCCCACCAACATGATCAACATAGGCTATATTGTGAAGCTCAACTTGACTTGCAAAGGTTGAGTGCTTAGATCCAACATTACCTGCAGAGGTTGTATAGGTGCCCCCAGCATGAACTGCATAGGTTGGGTGGTGAGTTTCAACTTGACTTTCAGAGGTTAAATAGGCCCCCCCTTGCTTATGAGTGTTATTCCTCCTATTCTTCTTTCTTTTACTCCTTTTAGACTATCGGTTACTAGTATCAGTACTTTCACCGCATGAGGTAGAAGGAGGAGGAGAAGTAGATACAGGCGAAGCGGAAGTAGTTTTTTTATTCCCTTGATATAAGGAGCTTACTTGAGAAGCATCAGAAGAACTCAAGATAGTTGGAGTGGAAAAAAACTACACAGGTAGCCCTAGAATGAATACAGTCATATTTAGGGTGGCCATCAAAGGAACACCAACATTCCCTATGAGAGGAATAGTACAAGGAGTTTCCATCATGGGGATCTCTTGGTTGGTGTTCAAAGAGGTGTTATCCATATTTTCAAACAAGGACACAAAGTCTGAGGTTGGCATGAAACCAAAAGTACAAAGAATAAACCTCTATAAAATGACCTAAGTATCAATCCAGGAAAACAAATATGCCTTCCAAAAGAAAGTCTAGGATGATGAGGGCCCATAACTAACCTATGAAGGAAGCAGAGTAGTTACTTGGAGTCTCGTGAAGATCCCTCTGGGTGAAAGCACTGGAATCACCCAACCACCCTCCCATATTATCTACCATGGTTACCTTCAAAGTATCCCCTAGGTGCACTGGAAATAGCCTTCTAATGCCACGTGTGTAAGATCCTAGAAGACAAGATACTAAGGCTATCAAAATTGTTGATGAATTTCGACGGAATAGTCGTCAGTCCAGCCGTTCCACATGGGAAGCATAGAAAATCCTGAAACCCAAATAGTACCAAGAATGACACGGGGTCAGGAGGAGGTACTAGATAAGTACCCAAACGTGCACCAAATCTGGTGTATTCTTTACTAAGAATTGTAGGGCTATCTCCAACAGCTCAGTATCGCACGACCTCGTGCTTGACTCTTGTGTGAGAGGATATCTCTGGTGTATTTCCCAATGAAGTTGGATTTCCTAATAGTTATACCACTATGTTTGACTTCAAAATTTTGGGTAGTTAAGATATACCTAACCCAAAACACTACCCTATACTAGTGTGTGTCGTCCCTATAAATAAACAGTTACTAATAATTTTTAAATATTAAGCATTTATTTTAAAGGGCGGTTAATTACTCAAAGGGGGTGGTGAAGGTGAAACCAATGGTGTTTTGACTCAAAGTTGAATCAAAATGACTAAGAAAAGAGAAATGAAATGAAAAAAGGAAAAACTATTCTCTTTGTTTTTCAAACAGAAACTTGAAAGCCACAAAAGAACAATTTATTTTTTATTTTTTCAAGAATAAAGATATGCAGTGCATTAAAAACAAAACCCTAATATACATGCATATTAAACAACTATATTCTCTTTTTATTTTTCTTTTATAAATGCAAAATAAAAACTTACCTACAAAGTAAAGTATGGAGATAACAAGACCAAGTAAAATGAACTTTGCTATACAACCACCAAACAGACTCTAGAATGCCCTACAGTCAATATAAACCCTACTTGGAAGGAAGGCTCGCATAAGAGACAACTCAACTATTTTGGAAAGGTGAATTTAACCAAAAGAAGAAGGAAACAAATATCAATAAGCTTCTAAGTTCAAACAAAGATCACTGATAGAGGCTGACCAAAAACATAAACCAAAAATCAAACCAAGGAAAGGGGGTGGGGGGGATGAGCAAAGAGAAAACCCTAATGCTATAAAAAAGAATTGCAACATAGATAAAGAAAACCCAAAAGGGATGACACTAACTCCCTAGATCCATGCACCTGTAGAGGACCCCAATAGACCTACCTAACAACCCTCAAACAACAGAAAAAAGCACAAAAATGAGGGAAAAACATTGTTTTAGGGGCATACATGGGATTCTCTACTGACAAGTCGTGTGTCACACGCAGTTTGATAGTATAGAAAGTCATGTGTACATACCATACACACGATTGTGGAATCGACAACTCACGTATGGGTGGGAAAACGCCCAAAAAAGCCAAAAACTACCTTAGCAAGGAAGGGGAGGTGTACTATCAGACTTAGAAGGTGTTCCTAAGTGGAAATAAATATCTGAAACTTACAAAAGGATCAAATAAATTTAGAGAAACCCCAAATATCTGAGGCATTCCCTAGCAGAGTTTCCAGTTATGTTTTAGAGGAAAATTTCCTATGGCCAAGGTTTAAGAGGCCATCAATGTACTGGGGTTGAAAGGTGGATGCATATATTTCTGCAAGTAAATATAAACAAGATCAGAGATTGGAATGATTCATACCTTAGCCAAACAAAGTTTGATCCAAGCAGCCCTTCAATCCTCTTCTTTCTCCTCTTGATCCAAGAGACCTGCAAAACAAATTATACCTTCCTCAAACCAATATGACCACATGTAAAACAATGATAATCAAAGTAATATGAAAAACTATTCTAATTAATATAAACAATTGATCATAAATAGAGATTCAATCACACATTGAACAATGATTTGGGAAGAAGAATGACATCACATATTTATTAATCATGAAAATAAGTACAATTATACCTTCTCTTCAAGTTTGGAACCTCACGAAACCTTGATCTAGTTTTGTTGTTTCTCTTCTCCAAGGAACTCAGCCTCCAACCTCTGCAACACAAGGAGAAAGCTTCTAGGAAAAATGTGGAGGGAAAGAGAGTCCCAATTCCTCCAGCATAACAATGAAAAGGTTAAATTCTTCTCTCATGGATCTCCCTACCTCTATTTATATTTTTATGAAGAGATAGGGTCGAAGACAAAGTAGTTACAACTGAAGGAGTCAGTTGCATAACCACACAAACTACCCAAAATTCGAGAAACATATTTTTTTTTTTACATCTACAGGAAAAATACACAGGTTGCAGAGATAACAGTCGCGTATTCAAGGGACATGCACGAGTTGCAGTAACAATACTCACATATGATATGTGGGTTGCAATTTAAATAGTTGCGTATATAGGGAAATACACAGGTATTATATAGAACAAGTCACGTATACAAAGTGGAATATGTGGGTTTCGTTAAGAAAAATCGTGTATACATCAAAACATAAAATGTTTAGGGTACTTCTAGGAATTTTTAGACTTTGGTGTCTTATAATTTTTTTTATCTCAGTCAAATACCTTTCCAACGGTGTAGAGAATTGGTCAAATAGAGTTACAAACTCCGGATATGGGTCCTCCATTATAGGTTTTTTTTCAATGACCTTTATGAAGTGTCATCATGGAAGTGTTGACATGCAACAGAATCATGGGAAAGTGGTCACAGACATAGATGTCTCATTTTGAGCTATAACAGGGGGATTAGTATTTCTTGCTAGGATTGTTTGTCCCGAAAGTGTCAGTAAGCGAGGAAAGGCTTGTTTGGTCCCCAAGGAGATCCATCTATCTAACTAGGCTTGTTTGGATCAAAAGAGTTAGTAAGTTAGACAAAATTCCCAGATGGATCTACCAGAGAAATCACCGTGATGCTGCTCCAAGACGTCGAAGGGAAAGATGTATCCTCAGTATTTCTATAGTGTTGATTGTTGATGATTGCTGATGATGGTTGTTGAGATGTTTTGATGATTGTTGAGATGATTTATTCAGTATTGTTATATTGATGTTTTTTGAGATGTTTGCTGAAATGTTTGCTTCCGTATTGATGATTGTTTATTTAGTATTTCTATACTGATGATTGCTGAGATGTTTTCTTTAGTATTGTTATACTGATGATTGTTGAGATGTTTTCTTCAGTATGCTTCATTATTACTATACTAATGATTATTGAGATGATTGTTCCACTGTTGTTACATTGATGATTAATGATTGTTGATTGTTGAACCGATTGCTGAGATAGTTTCAGTATTCCTATACTGATGTAGCAGGATAAATATTTTCATACTGATGTTGTTTGGATGATTGTTGATATAGTTTTAGTATTACCATACTGATATGATAGGTTCAGTATTTTTAATACTGATGTTGATATGGAAATTTTAGTATTTTTGTATTGATGTTGATAAGGTGGCTTCAGTATTTCTATACTAATAATGATGAGGTAATCCTAGTATTTCTATACTGATGTTGATAAGATAAATTTAATATTTCTATACTGATGATGGTGAGGTAATTGCAGTATTTCTATACTGATGTTGATAATGATGTTGCTTCAGAATTTGTATGTTGATGTTGATGATGTGGTTATGGTATGAACACCTTGTTTTGATGTTGTTGATATGTTTGTGGTCTCAGTACCCTATGCTGATAATGTTGATGTGGTTGAAGTCACAACACCTTGTGTTGATGATGATAATGTTGTATCAACATTTTTTTATGTTGATAATGATGATGATGTTCCAATATCTCTATGCTGACAATGCGGATAATGATATAGAATTTATTTGGTGATGTTTATTTAGCACTAACATGCTAATGATGATGGTGTTGTTTCAGTATTCACATACTAATGATGCAGATGATGATGTTTCAATATTTACCTATTGATAATGCAAGTGATAATTTTTCAGTATTTACATACTGATAATGTAGATGATGATGTTTTGGTATTCACATACTAATGTTGAAGAAAAAGACTCAGTATTCACATAATGATGTGGCAAAAAAAGATTCAGTGTTCACATACTGATGTTATGAAAGAAGGTTCAAAATATGATTCAATGTTCATATACTGACGTGAAAGAAGATGTTTCATTATTCACATACTGATGCTACAGAATATTATCTACAAAATGATTCAATATTCATATACTGACAAGAGAGACGATGATCTAGTATCCACATAGGATATGATCCAAAATATGATTTAGTATTCATATACTCACAAGAGAGACGATGATCTAGTATCCACATAGAAGATGACCCAGTATTGATGCAAGGACATGATAGACGATGACTCGGTATTCACATACTGATTCTATAAGAAGAATACCTAGAAGATGATTCAATATTCTCATACTGGTAAGATAATTTAGAAGATGATAGAAGATGCTCGATCACGTACAAAAGCTGATTCAATATCTATATAGTAAATATTGTAGAAGATTATCTAGCTGAGATCGATTACGAAGATAAATGATGATGTTCCAAAACTTCCTATGACATATAGAGATTCACTAGTTAGTTGTACAATTGTGATGATGATTTTTGTTGATGTAGAATACCTTCCTAGTTAGGAGGGAGTGTTAAGGTATTATAACTTGAGAAGATATTCCAGATGTATTGATTGTATTCCTCCTTTGAGAGATGAGTTTGTTCTTGCTAGTATCATTGAAAGAATCAATGTAAACCTTCGAATGTAATTCGGGTCAATAGTACCCAAGTGTCAATATAATAAATGTTATTTGTGGTGTCCAGTTGGACAAGTGGACCGAGTAAATTAAAGAAGTCGACCCTGTTAGGTTAGAGGTCAACTCAAAGGAAGAATATAAATAGGTGAGGCGCCTCTCTCATTGTCACATATCACACACTCAAGTATTGCACTGGAGAGAGAGAGAGAGAGAGAGAGAGAGAGAGAGAGAGAGAGAGAGTATTGTGGAAGATGAGCAACTATTCTTGTTGCTGGCATTAAAAGAAATTTGGGATCTAAAATGGGCCTTCTAAGAAAACGCGTCAACAATAAATTTTGTGAGTTTGAATTCAAGAACCAATAGAATTTCAATAAAATGAGTCAACCATAATAGTTGAATTGACATATTTGTCATAAAAGAAAACTACTTTTTTTTATCGTATTTTCGACACATCTCCCTGTTTTTTTACTCAAATTTCAAGCGGGAGAGCTCATTGGATGTGGAATTTAATTCTGCATCCAACTAGTACCCACACTACATAATTTTTATGGACCCCACTACCCCCCAAAAAAGAAATACCTGAAAAAACATGATGATGACATCATCATCACATTTTTTAGGTATTTCTTGTTTTGGGGGTAGCCAGGTCCGTCAAAAGTATGCAGTGTGGGTACTCATTGGATGCAGAATTAAATTCTGCATCCAACGATCTCTCCCACTTAGAATTTGAGTAAAAACACAAGGATATATGTCAAAAATATGAACACAAAAGTAGTTTTTTTTCATTCTTCCTCCAAAATTAATAACTATTATTTGATTATTTTAACTATTATTTTATTATTTTCCTTACGAGGCCCATTTTAGACCTTAAATTTCCTCTAATGTTTTTTACACTGTCTTGGTCAAATTCTATATTGAGGAAGTTTTGTAGGGTTTTATCCCTTGTGGTTTCCCCGAGGAAAATATTTGTGTTCTCTTGTGTTCCTGCATTTGTCTTTATTTCAGTGATCCTTTTCTTATGGTTATGATGTTATGATGCTAAATGTTTTAGATATTGCATAACCATTAAAAATATAGCAGAATCCTCTAGGACTATTCTAGCTGACTCTAGCAAGAATCACATATTTACAATTGTTTACAATCAACCCCTCCTTGAGATAGTGTCATGGCCTTAGGGTCTTACCAAAATTTAGAAATTTGGTTTGAGAGCCAATGCTCCTGAATCACATTGCTCCATGGTCATGTTGCATTATGGTTATGTTACATAACCATAGTGCAATATTCCTTATTAAAATGTTGCTCCATCGTTTTGCAAGGGTTGGGTTTAGTTATTTTTCAGAATGGTATAACATAATTAAATATGATATTTAATTAATTTATAACTCCACTGAGATACATGTATGTGATTTTCTTGAAATATTTTTTTAGATTGTAATCACAAGGGGTTCACTAGAAATGCAATATTGTAACATCTCCAAAGTTTAGAAAATATTTTTTTTAAATAGTCTTAACTGCAGTGGTAACAATAATTAATCCATTTGTGCTTAACATAGTTACGACAAAACTTCCCACTTTGTTTAGTCTTGAAAACCATTAAACCATACGATCTTCAGTTTGTGTTTATATTTGTTTATCTTGCACATAATTGTCATAATGCAACAACGATATTATGCAACTCATTGTTACGAAAACACTATTTTGTTTAATGATAGACAAATTTTATTTACTGTCAGTTAGAGTTGTTGTGCTTTGCTGGTTTAAGTTCTAGTTCTACTTGAATTGAATGCTATGTTGACATTACTTTAAATTGGCGTCGACTTATGAAAACTATGTCATAATCCTTCTTCTTTCTTTATAAACAGTGTACGTGTTAAAATATGCTCTAGATTGTTTGTTAAACCGCTCAATGAGCTAATGGGTTGGGTTATGGTATTACTTCGCTTGAGAGCTAATGCATATACGCTTTTATTTATTTGCAAGTACCCTATGAAAGGAGATTCCTTTCCTTACTAAGCCACATTCAAGGCTCCTAAGGGAAAAAGAGAAATAAAAAAAATAACTACAAGGGGAAACACATAATAATATTGGTTTTAAGATAGCACCAAGCCAAAGGTTGTGAAAATTTCAATATTAAACGATAGTTTGAAAAAAATTAGAGTTTGGGTTTTCGGATAAATAAGTTCAACATGATAGAATTAAAGTAATCACGTGAAGATCTTGCAGCCTCTAGCTAGAGTGCAGGCCCATCAAGTATTAATCCCTAAGGTTTAAATTATCTTGTTTCTCCTTTTCGCGTTGTATTGTTTGGTTTCTTCCAGTGTGAGATCCATGGATTCTCAGCTATGGTTCTTGGCATGAGTATTTTAGGGTTTTGATAAGCTTTGGACTGTTTCCATACTCCTTGATGTTCCATGTGTTGTAAAATCCTCCACCATGGTTCAAATATGCTAGTTGAAAATACTTTCTTTGTGTAATTTTAACTCCAACTACAGCCTATTGGGGAAACTCCTTCGTCATTTTTTTTGCAGGTAAATACCTCTTAAATTAATTTACGTTTTCCAATTTCGAAGCTTCCCTTAAAAATTGCGGGTTAGTAATGACCTCTCGTGTGTGTGTCACGTAGGAGTCTTCGTCCATGGTTGCGGAAGAAGGGTATGGCCACTTTTTAAAGTGGAAAAGCATCCCTAGATTCAGTAAGACTTGTACCCACAACTCTTTTGTCACTGAGGCATCATCGCTACGGGGTTCTATGGCTTTGCGGTATCTGTATGGGAATCCATTCCTGCATTTTCTTGGCATGGACTGGAAATCCATCTCTATGTTTGTCTTTTGTGGCATGAAAATAGTAATTCTCTTTGGTATAACCGTTAACATTTGAAACTTTAAGGAAATTCTCTTTGACCGTGGATTCGAAGTGACTGTGAAATGTTTCTTTAGTGTGAACACTAACCATGTTTATTTTTGTGAAGGTGTTTTTGAACAATCCTATGACTTTCACTCCAAAATGTGAATATTTTCTTTCCTTAAAAGATACACGTGAGGGATTTTGTTGATGTATTTACACAATCAAGTTTTGTTTAACAATTTTGTAGCTTCGTTTATTTATTAAAACTATTTACGATCATGAGGCCATTACTCCATTTTTTTTTCCTTGAGAAAGGGTCATGAGGCCACTGTCAAGTTGATATAAGGTTTTTAAGTGGATGATATTTTTTATATAATAATTATTTTATGTAATTCGTAAGGCTGTTGCGATTTATTTTGTAAGTTTATGTTTAAAATGTGGATGATAATACTAAGATGGCCTTCAACCTGCAACCATAGTTGTGGTCTGTCGATGATCTCAATTTAGTATTTTTAATTGAAATAAAACTTTTATCTGGATGGGGCATAGAGTCTTTGCAATGTAGTTTTTCTTTATTTATCCAAAACCATCAACAATATTCGATCTCTAAACCTGGTTATTTACTACTTTATTCTTGAAGCTTAGTTTACTGTAATTGCATCTAGGGTTTTAGGCTGCAATGCCAAAACTATGTCATAGATTATAATTTTGATATATATATATATATATATATATATATATATATATATAGGATATAAGATGTAAGGTTTAAGCATAATTATATTGGTTTTGATGTTGGTTTCAGTTCAAATGTTTGGTTTTTGTTTTTGTAAAACACTATAATATGTGTGTGTGTGTGTGTGTGTGTGTGTGTGTACCCTCTATCTCTCAAGGTTACAGATTTGAAACCCTTGATTTGGAATTAGCACTAATTAGTTTTTTTCTTTCATATATATATTCACTTAAGGTATACTAATAAACACCTATTTCAAAAAATCTAGAAAAGTTCTATTACAAGGACTTCTATGACATTGAATTTTTTTGTAAACATTTTATTTATTTCATTTAATTTGTAAAAATTGTGCATTAAAGAAATATTCCATTAAAATTGGAAAAACTAATCCTAGAAAGAATGTTTTTATTGATCACAAATTTTATTTACTCCAAGTGTTTTTAATATACAATCATAAAAAATGAAATACATGTTGTATCATTTATAACTAGTTCGGTATGCCATAAATTAGGAGGAGTATATGAAAATCTGTAATTTGTTTAATCGTGAGAAAAAATATTCATGAAGATATAAAATGTAGGATTAATGAAGTTAAGTTGCACACATAATTGCATGTTTTATTACAAGAAGATCTCTATCTATATTTGAAGTGAACAAAGTATCATATTAAATATTTTTATTGTTAAATAACATATTATAATATAGCATGATTGGAAGGAAATCACAATATTAAATTAAAATAAAATAAATTATAAGAAATGTATTGATGTCGAACCAAATAATAACTATAAATTCGTCAAAATTGGGATAGTTGTTAGGTACAACATTATACATACACAATGAAAGTGTGAAGAAATCGAATTAAGATAATGTGTCTACTATCTATGCCTAGAGTCCAATTATAGTGGGATGTAGTAGTTGATAATATATTTGAGATGTTTGAATTTGGTGCTTAATGGATCCAACATCCCCCCAATAGTCAATCAAGGGACTTGCTAGTCGAATCGAAACTAAAAAAGTGGATTATAAACAACATTGTGAGTATGTCATAGTTGAAGGGAAGGTACCTCATTTACATTGCTTCACTAGTCTAGAAGTTGAGATTATGTTGTCATTTTCTTGCCTCTTAGAATTGCCTCTAGGTAGCACCAAGAAAGAGGAAATCATCTTGGTGGTGTTTGGTAAGGGAGATTGTTTGAGAAAGAAAGAAATGAGCTTTAGGGAATCCCTTATGTATATTGATGTTAGGCACCACTGGTCTAGGTATCTATGGAAGGCTCAACAACATTGCTCTATCTCGACTATAAGCCTATGTGATTAAACCAGGAACTACCCTAGAGGTACCATCTTGAGTGCATGCATCCACTGGTATAAGGTACATGTTATTATGACAATAAGGTTATCTATTTAAATCTCCATGTTCAAATTGATCTATATAGAAGTTCATTTTGGGTTTAAACCCCTAAATGGTATCTAGCTAAGTAACATGTATGTACTTCTTGTAAATGTATTCCCAAATGATCCTTCTCATTTCTTGTTTTGTTATGAGGAGTTGACCAACTGTATCAAGATAGTGCATTTATGTGGGAAGTCAATATTTTAGATATCTAGTGTGGATTGAAGTAAGAAATTGTCTTCTAAAATCCAACGTCAGGAGTGCGCAGTGGAGTCCACTTTCTAAGGGTCTTCAAAGAGATGTATGTAAGGAAGGGGTATCAATCTCTTCATGTTTTCAAGTCTAAAAACAACATAACTTGATGTAATATTTCCAACCAATCATGGTCGAGAATTACTTTCACCAAAAGGCAAAGAAAATGATAAGATTTTTAAATGTCGAAGAAATAGATGTTGAAACATATTTTTCAAATCTTTTAGTTGAACTTTATATATGACCCCATGATCTTTTGAATTTATTTATGGCACATATCGTATGAGTCTAAATAGTCCACTTAGTACTCATTATCAATTAATTATATGGTTTTACATTGTATTTTATTCCAAAAATTACATACCACATTTATACATTCATTTAATGCATATAAGAAGATAAAAGATAGAACATATCTTGTGCTTTGTTGGCCTGTAAGAGATTATTTTAGTTAATCATAATTGAGTTAGTAATACAAACTTACAAAAAAAATGAATTGAGAAATCAAATTTCTTATAGTTTAATGTCACTCACTTATGACCAATCACGTCCTACCCTTAATACCACTTAGCACTCATTAGCAATAAATTTGGTGTTTTTAAACAATTGCAACTTTAATTATATGGGGCTTTATTTCAAAAATTACATATTGCATTGATAAACTCCTCTTATTAATGAATATACGCAAATAAAATTCAATAATTTATTTCAGGCCTTGTTGGCTTATATGAGATTATTGCAATTATAAACTATTAACTTAAGAATACACATTTACAAAACTTTGTGCGTGCCTTGTTGGCTTTTATGAGATGATTTTAATTACAAATATTTGATTTAAGAACGCAAATTAACAAAATATTTTGAATGGGGAAATCAAGTGGTGTATGATGCAAAAAAATGTCAAACTAAAGGAAATCATAAATAATATTAATAATTGTATTTAAATATTATTGTTAATTCTCATCTATCTATAAAAGTTTTAAAAACATACAAATTAATTCATCAAAAAATGTGTCCAACTTGTATTGAAATATTGCAATGTACGCGTTAACAAATTTCTAAAAATTAATATCTTCACCTACTATAAAGAACTCAATGTTCTATTGAACATTCGAATGTAGTTGCGTTTCTCTTTGATATGATGAAGTGTCTTAAAAAGGGGGAATAGAATTTGGACAAGCCAAGTGTCATGTTCATGTCCTATATAAGCCTTTGTTAAGATACAATTTGACCGGTATCCGGGGGATTGAGAAGTAAGCTTTGATGTATCTATTAGCAATATATTTGATTCTTCGTACTTATTTCCATATTTGGACCACACATCACTTAACATTTTCTCATAAAATTGTATCACACTACATTATTTGAATTTTGTTTGCAAGTGACAATGAGACCTGTCCCATATGAATTCAAAGTCACTTGTATCGGTATTTGATTTTTCAACTACTTGTTGAATGTTTTTACATTGTATTTTATTCCAAAAAATACATATCACATTTATACATTCATTTAATGCATACAAGAAGATAAAAGATAGAGCGTATCTCATGCTTTGTTGGCTATTATGAGATTATTTCAATTAATCGTAATTGAGTTAATAATACAAACTTACAAAAAAATGAAATGAGATATCAAATTTCTTATAGTTCAATGTCACTCACTTATGACCAATCTTGTACTACCCTTAATACCACTTAGCACTCATTAGCAATTAATTTTGTGTTTTAAAACAATTGCAACTTTAATTATATGGGGTTTTATTTCAAAAATTACATGTTGCATTGATAAAATCCTCATATTAATGAATATATGCTAATAACAATCAATAATTTATTTCATGTCTTGTTGGCTTATTTGAG
>LPNX011153968.1:16723-30690 GCA_001517045.1 Pseudotsuga menziesii | reverse complement strand
CAATCCTCCATCTCTCAATAGCAAGCTCACAAGAAAAGGGCAAGCTTGGGAAGAACACAAAAGTGCTCCAAGGGACAAAGGGATGTAGACTCAAGCATAATTTTTGGCAACAATGGACTATAGTTTCTTTGCTCTCAATTCTCTCTTCTTGCCTTCAATGTACCAAGGGGTTCCTTATATAGCTTTCAAAGGGATAATGAAAGGTCGAATCCGAGCGATATCAAGCCATAGGGAAGGCCGGGAGTCAAATGGGTTGGATCCATGCCAAGGAAAACTCCAAAAGGATTTGGATTATGCACACATCCCGATGTACGCGGTTTTAGAGGTCAAACCCATGTATATACGCGCTTATAGGTTAAAAAGTCGTGTGTATCATTTTTCATGTGTTTTTAGGGATGATCAAGGAAACATAAATGGACAAAAAATGGTCCATGGGGTCCAAAGAGTCTGCAGCAGGACAGGGGAAGGCCATACAAAGTGTGATTCACCTAGAGTGGTGAAATCCGCTATAGCAGATGCCCCCTGATGTGTGAGGTCAGAGGGGTCATACAATGGCCGAAATACATTATAAGTCCATCCCAGAAGTGGAGTGATGAAGGATCCCAAATGGAATACCAGCCATCCAATCAACATAGTACAATAATACAACTCTACAAGTACATATAGCACACCCAAATACATAAGAGTACAATGGCCATGAATAGGCATAATACATGATATCACATATGTGGCAACAACCACGTACAATATACATAGATCAGAATCTCCATGATGAATATATACCAAGGACCATGATCTCCAAAATGGCTGAAGATATATAATAGATCAAGATCTCCATAGTGGCTGGAAATGTCCGACATATACTAAAATCAAGTCACGAGAGCTGAAATCTCATGAACACTGGCACGATCAAGGAGGTAGCATATAAGAGATGCCACCAATCTAGAAAGTCTTCTACATAAACCACTACGAGTACATGTCCTACTATGTGAATAGAGGTGTCGAGGTCGAACATAGTAGTCCATCGTCTGATTACCGGTCATTAATGTATACCGTTAACAGACACGAGATCACCCACCAATGATGAAAATGGAAATCAAGGTACTAGAGTGCAAACTAACAAGTGCGAATAAATGTGTTGAGGTCAAACACTTGAGAGGATCCATCGATCAGGGGACATTGATGTATTCCCAAGAACTGTCGATGGTGAGAGAACCTGCCACTGATGACTGCAAGTCTCAAGGCACTCAAAAGGACTCTAGACTCCAATCCCAAAATAAATGATCTGAAGTCAATGAGATGAAATCCGTTGGAAGGAGGGAATTAAGGAATCCCCCATCATCCAACACGAGGTACTCAGCAAAGATGTATAATGTGGAAGGAATCGATCATAAGGTGCACGAACCAGTAACTGTACTGGGAATGGCTGACATGCAAAGTCAAGATAACTGAGGAATGGCTGACTCAGGTTTCAACTTCCTTCGAACAAGAGCATAACGACATATTGTGACTGAATGAAGGCAGCATATACTCAATATACAAACTGGGACATCTCTGTGACACAGGAGGCATCGATAGAGGCTCCATAGGGATTGGAAGCTTAACCAGTCAGTGGAGATAAACTCAGATAAATGAGTACAGATCCTAAAGTCAAACTATAACCCAACCAATGGATGTGATATATAGTGCTCTGTTCGAAGGTGACACAACTCGACAGTTGCCAAAGATAACATCTTTCATTGTCCGACTTTTTGGTTTTTTAATTTTTTTTTTGGACTTTTTCAGTTATTTGAAAAGCTTGAAAAAAGAATAAACTAGCTTTATAGTTACAAACTAGGAGGAGACGAGTGTCATAAGGGAAAACAAACTAGTTCCAAGTAGTGGAACATACCTATGCTCAATGCAAGGATACATGTGTAGGATATCAACACTCGGGGGAAAATCCCCTCCCGGTAAAAAAGGAAATCAAGCTGCGAAGGATATAAAAAATGGCTCTGCATGGCTAGACATGAGACAAGCTCGGGCTATATGGCTGAAACACAATGTCAGGGGAGCCAGCATAAAGCTCAATAAGGCAAGAAAAGCTCATGATAATGCATTCACAACTTGACATAAGGGAGTCCTGAGGCTCTTGCGAAATGTCATGGCAGTACTATACAACGTACTCCCACACCCTAAAGGAGAAAACGTCGGCATGGGCACCAAATGCAAATAAGGCCCTAACTAGGGTACCCATGTAAGGTGAAGCTCTACCACTCACATCATGCCACTTCTAAAGCAGCAAGAAGGTTCCGTGACATAATAGAGTGGGTTCGTACCTAAGGTCATGATGAAATGGTCATAAGGTCATGAAAAATGTAAACGGTGGTGAAACCTAACCTATATGCCAGTTTAGACATGATACCTGAGATCGGCACGAACGGGTCAATCCAAAGGCTGAAACGAAACTGAAAAAGGTCTTCTACATCACAAATTATGTCAAAAACGGTCCAAAATGGTTAGAAAATGTCGAAACTATAGGAAATGGGGTAAAAATTTTCAAATATTTGAAAATTTTTCTATAAATAGTAAAAAATATAAATCATTTGAAACTTTTACCCATTTGAGCTCTCATTTTCAACTGCAAATTCCAGGAGATCCAACCTGTGGAATTCACAACCGTTTCTTCTAGGTATTTACTCATGCTGTCCTCTTGCATTTTGATATAATTTTTATAGATTTTCATGGTTAAAGGGCCTCAAACCCGCGTACATACGTGGCTATTTTCAAAATAGTCGCGTATGAGGCCGCGCATGTGATTCTTCAATGAACTAATGGGTAATTTTGCAATTTATTATGCAGGATGGTGCTAGAGTGGAGAGAGCGTGACCATGGTGAAGTAGAGGAAGCAGTAAGGGCCGACTTAATGGCTCAGCAAGCTTTACATGCATGCAGACTCTACAAGTTTTGGTGTCTTGGTGGTTTGAGGGCCAAACCAAGACTGCTACAGATGCTGGTAGACTATTGGGATCCCAACTCGAAGTCCTTTCATATTAATGGGATGTCCCTCACCATAGAGGTGGAGGACATATACTTTATCAGAAGGTTTTCTAGACGAGGGGAGGTGGTGAACCTTTGTTCCCATGGTGGGCCAGGCGGTGGCCTTACTATCGACGATTACATAGCCGTGTACTGCTACCCAGATACTGAGAAGGTGGGGAGTCAAGTCCCTACCAATGCTATATAGGTGCTGGGCCTAAAGGCCATATTACTGACGCTAGGCAGGATAGTAGGCTTAGCATCACTCCACCAGGCCTCTCAGCCTCTGATGTTCTTTGTAGTGGAGTGCATGAGGCCCACCATCTATGACTGGAGTACTACACTACTGAGCAACATGAAACACTAGCTTAGTGAGTGTAAGGCAAGAAGGGTATGGAACTTCGGGTTCAGCAGTATTCTGAGCACATTTTTCTTCGAGCTTGTTCTAGGATTGAGCCCTATAGTGGACATTCCTCTCCAAGGGGTTCGAGATCCGGCCCATCGACGTTGGGCAGATGCTATGCGCAGACTAGGGGGTGATAGGGTGGCCAACCAATATCCAGCTGATTTATTTCCATGGTGGCGACGACAGATCGTTTCCATTGATGACTACCCCTATGCAGGGATAGATTTCCGGGGGGATCCGGACATGCCATTGCCACCAGGATCGGCATATGGTGATATAGGTAATGAATCTCGACCCTCACTGTTTTTAAATTTTTTGAGTTATTTAATTTTTTTGTATTTTCTTGATTATTTGGAATCAAAAAGACATGTTTTTGCACGACAATACATAGTGACATCTACCATTTGTGTGCAGATGTGGAACCATGGCGGCCAGAGGGCTTCCCTCGTCATAGACGGAGGGGAAGAGGAGATGACATCATGGGTGTGGATGCAGAGAAAATGCTCCAGAGCATTCATGCCAACTTTGTGAGACTGACTCGTAGATTTCCCATGGCGCAAGTCGAGGACTTTCCTGAGGCCATGCAACGACAGGTGGTGGGTGTACCACGCACATGGTTGCGTTTATTTCAATGGCTAGCTAGAGCCGTAGTGACGTTCCATGATCACAACCCTCCTCCTCCTCCATAGGTTTAGACACCTGGGAGTGTATTTTGTATGACCGTGTACTATATGATGGTGGCTTGAGAGCCCCAATTTTGTATCATGACACTATGTATTACCACATTTTTGATATATATATAAAAAGTTTTATGGGGATCGATTTATTTATTTACATGTGTAAAAAATGTGTTTGTGATTAATTTATTGTGAATGAAACAAATGCCAATCTAACACGTAGTTAGCATATGGGTCAGCAACTTGATTATTATTTCTTGGAATGTGTATATATGTTATATTGTCAAATTTCCGTTCTAACAATCTCACAAGTAAGAACCTTCTCAATAACGTCGAATCTCTAACATGGTACAAACCATTGAGCTGTGACACTACTAACTCTGAATCAAGATGTACCTCAAGAGATAGAACGCCATGCAAAATGGCATCCCGTAGAAGCTCAATAACGATGCTATATTCAGCAACATTGTTGGAAGATGGTCGTAGACATACACCTCTTGAAGACAGTACCTGACCCATAGGAGTATAAATAACCCAAGTAGCAGAGGCTGAGTGTTGAGTGTGACGGCTTGCACCATCCACGAATCCTATGTAGGTGGAAGATTCCATTGACATCTGCCAAAAGAAACGAAAACTAATCACAAATCCTATCATGATAAAATACCTAACTATGCAAAGCTATACAATAATATGCAACAAGCAGCTTTGGCTAAAGATCATGCATAGTATTTTTTGAGATAGAGCCCATTTCTAGGCTCCGCCAAAGCTGTCCCTTCATAATCCACTAACTC
Source organism: Pseudotsuga menziesii (assembly GCA_001517045.1). Lineage (NCBI taxonomy): Eukaryota > Viridiplantae > Streptophyta > Pinopsida > Pinales > Pinaceae > Pseudotsuga > Pseudotsuga menziesii. Next base: position 25,798 of record LPNX011153968.1, on the reverse strand, counting down.
ATAGGCACCCTTCTCTAACACACGCTTGACCACGTAAGGACCACGCCACATAGGATTAAACTTCCCCGCCCCCAAGGGTTCTTTCAATTGATCCCACAAAAGGACCAAGTCTCCTTCACTAAACACTCTTTGATGAATAGACTTATCATACTAGACCTTAACGCGACATTTATTAACCTTTAGAGCCACCAAGGAATCCCGATGCTACTCATCAAGTTGCTCAAGGTGAACCAATTGCTCCTCCAAAGGTGAAGTGTCTGGTAAGAGTTCCACAGCTAGCTTCAACAAAAGAATCTCGCATTCAAACGGCAATATCGACTCCACTCGATGTACAAGCTGATATGGAGAAAAACCAGTGGCAGTCTTAACAACGGTTCGATATGCCCACAAAGTAGGGTATAACATAATGTGCCAATTCATCTTGCTTTGTATGATGGTTCGTTGGAGAATGGATTTGAGTGATTTATTCACTGCCTCTACCTGTCCATTCACTTGGGGGTAATAAAAAGATGAATGTTCTTGCTTATACCCTAACTTGGATGCCAACTCTTCCATCATACGGTTCTGAAAGTGCGAGCCATGGTCAGTGACAAGCTCTTTCGGAATCCCGAACCGAGTAATAATTTGGTTGAACACAAAGTGAGTGGCTATCTCATTGTTAGATTTTACTGTAGGCATAGCCTCAGCCCATTTCGTGAAATAATCAACACCTACTATAATGTGATGGTGCCCCCCAGCCGAAGTTGGGTTGCAATCCATAAAATCGAGCCCCGACTTAGTGAAGGGACTAGTGGTGATAATGGGATGTAACGGCGAAGGTTTCGAGCACATATTACGTGCGAACACCTGGCAGGGGTGGCACCTCTTGAACGCATCAACACAATCCTTAAAGATCGATGGCCAGAAATTACCCGCTCTCACAATTTTTTGAGCTGTAGAAAGCCCAGATAAATGACCACCACATGCCCCTCCGTGGAAATCATTCAGCACTACCTCAGCCTCCTCATGAATTAAACAACATCGTAAAATGGAATCTACCCCATGGTGGTACAAAGTATTTTCCACTATAAGGTAGTTCTTAGAGACGTGACGTAATCGTCGTCATTCATCTCCCGAGAGGTGGGTAGGAGTCTTCTGTGTTTGTAGATATACTATGATATCCCCATACCATGTGTCTAACATTGATATTAAGAAGATGTGTTCATCGACAAATGTATCTTCACAAACCAACTCCTCGGCCTCGCTCGGGAAATCCTATATAAGCTCTGCACAAATTAAAGACTTCTTCGGATTTGCCGAAACAAACTCGAGATCGAATTCTTGCAGAATGACAATCCATTTATTATAATTTCCCCCAATCATCCTTCATGTGAGGATGAATTAAAATGGATTGACATGGGCCACAACCAAGGTCTAGCGAAGGAGAATATAATGTCTCAAACGTTGAACCGCATGTACGATATCCAAAGCAAGCTTCTCAACATGAGAATAATGAATCTCTGCGTCAATAAGGTTTCGGCTCAGATAATATATGACATGCTCTTGGAGCTCCTCATCCAATTGAACCAAAACCATACCAATCGTCTCTAAAGACGCAGCCACATATAATAAAAAATCATGACTATAATCTGGAGGACTAATCACCGGGGTCGATGCTAGGGCTCGCTTGAGTGCATTGAAGGACTCCTGGGCTCGCTCATCCCACTCAAAGGGAGTTACCTTCTTCAAGAGACGTATGAAGCCTCTAGTCTAATTGGCAAAGTTGACAACAAATCTTTGTAATAAGTTGGTCATGCCTTGCAAACACTGAAGATGATGAATATTCTTCGGGGGAGACAATTGAAGTATTGCCTCAACCTTCAAAGGGTCAACTCTTATACCCTCTTTCGAAACGATGAATCCTAACAAATGACCTGACTTCACACAAAAGATGCACTTATGAGGATTTAATCTAACTAAATAGTGCCGTCATATTTCGAATACCAATATCAAGTGATAGGGATGACGCATGCTCATGCAAGAATGAGCAGCGAGGTCATCCAAAAATACTTCAATAATAGACTTGAGATCGTGGAAGATCAAGGTCATCGCCCGCTGAAATGTAGCTCCGGCATTTTTAAGGCCGAAAGGCATTTTTCGATATGCAAATGTTCCCCGAGGACAAATAAATGTGGTTTTATGTTGGTCCTCGGGTCTAATCTGTATCTAATTATACCTAGAAAATCCGTCCATAAAGGATAACACCTCGCTACCTGCACACTCATCCAAAATCTGATCAATAAATGGTGTGGGGAAGTTATCCTTAGGACATGCATGATTTAAATCACAGAAATCAGTGCATATGTGGATTTCTCCCTGCTTCTTATCCACCGGAACGGGGTTTGAAACCCACTCCATCAAGGGAACGAGATAGATGAAACCGGCTTTCAACATCTTCTCTATCTCTGCCTTAATGGTGAGTGCTTTCCTAGAGTTCACCACACGTAAATGCTGTCGAACAAGCTTAGCATTGGGGTAAGTCTTAATCTCATGTTCGACAATTCGAGGGTCAATACCTGGCATCTCGTCGTAAGACCAAGAAAAAATATCACGGAATTCCTTTAATAGCTCGGTATATTCTAGAATGTCAGCATGGGAACATTCCGTCCCAATATAGACATTCTCTATCATGCCAGGATTGCGAGAGATGTTGATAGGAATCGTTGGAGATATGTTCGCCATGTTTCCATCATCCATCGGACCAGGAGAGCTTAATGGAACCACAGGACTACCAACTCTCTGACTAAGAACTGCCCTAAAATCCTCATGCTCCAAATGGTCAAGCTCTGGAAGAAAATATGGCCTATGATGAAGTTCCTCCCATGGTGGCTCAACTCTCGACATAGCCTCAATAATTTCTTCATCCGAAGGGAAAACCGTATCAAGGTAGTCGTGGGCATGAGAAGACTGTACTGCCCATGCTGGCAGCACATAAGGGTCCTCCTCCTGCATCCGCAAAGAGGAAGAACTAGGCTCTGGAACACTCTTGAGATTAGCTTGATAAGCTATCATAGCTGCAGGCAATGACACGCTCGTCTCGACGGGCTCACTCAAAGTACTCAGTGTAGGAAGAATCCAAGGATCTTCCATATGGGTCGTGTGAAAATGCATCGAGGTCGTAGATGTCGAAGCCTCATCGGAACAAGATCCTATCATGAGGATCGGTGCAGGAAAACTAAAGCTTCCCATGAGGGATGGATACATGCCTACACCCACACTCCCAGTTGCCGGCTGAGAATGTTCAACGATCAGGATCGAAGCTCCCGAAGATGCGGTAATAGGCGGATTCTTGAATTCCATTTGATCAATCGTTACAATCTTCCCGTTATGTGGAAAGCATACAACGCGGAACAAGGAAGAAGCAACGGCTTCAATACTATACATCAAGTTCCTACCCAGCAAGAGATTGTAGTCAAGGGGCACATCAACCACCTCAACCTCTATCGCATCAGTCTTCCCCCCCAAACAAACTTTAAGGGAAGGAAGGATGCCATGCGGCCTAAAATATCTCCCATCAAACACAGTTAACATAGTTGCTGATTTAGACAGCTCAGGAGAACCTAGATCCTTCCAATAGGACAAAGACATCACAGAAGCAACAGCACCCTCATCAATCACAGTGCGCTTGACGGTCATACCAAGACATTCTACGTGCACCAAAAGAGACACATAGTAGGGCAAGCAAAGCTGAAGTCCTGCGGTTTCAAATTTGATCACTGAGGAAGAATCATCACCATTCACACCAAGAGCAAAAAGCAACGCCTTCCTTTGCGAAGGACAACTCTAAAGCACTTCCAATGCAGACATCGCACAAGGAGTGTGGCCCAAATCCTGGACAACTGAATAATTCTGGGCGGCTCAGGCATTTGGATTATGCCTTGAATGCTTAAGGACTCCCTTAGGAATGTGAGGTGCATCCTTACGTTTATCTGCAGGTTTCTCAATTCGCAAAGGGGTTCCTAGTGGATTAAGCTCTTTGCCTGGGATGGGTTGTGAAAAACTATAATCTTTCACACGCGTCACAAATTTCGCAGCGCGGACCATGTTAATGCACCCATGACCACTACCCTCTGGTGGATCATCATCACTAGACTGGTCATGGGACTTCAAGTTCATATTCTGGTTATGCGGTAAAGGGTTCGTTAGCACAGTTGGGCCTTGTGCTAAGAATCTCGAAGCTTCATCAATCCGAGGGCACAAGTAAATGAGGTGATCGTCCTTACATAACTTGCAAGGGAACTTAACCTTACATTTAGCTTGCTTGTCCCCTCCAGCATTTCTACTATTCTTGTCATTATTGTTAGCATTCTCATTCTTATTCCCACCCTTTCGATTATTATTTTTAGCCTTTTTTCTATTCCGTCCGGGCTGCTGGTTACCCTTCTGGTCCGACGATTGCATAGAAAGTACATTCATCATTTGGGTGGGTTGAGACAAAGCCATGGCTTGTGCCGAAGTAGATTGGTTGATTGAAAACTGACCAACTTGTTTTGCAACTGAATCCACAGGTTTCGCACTTGCACAACCCACAATGCCATTGGCATGTGGTCTAGGTTTGACTTTGGGATCGAAACTAGAACAAGGAGCGTTGGGAATAATCTCATACAACAAACCGGACTGAGCATAGATCAAGTCTAGTTCCTGCACCCTAAAAATCGCTTGTTCCTCATTCTACACTCCAGACGTGGAAACATCCTTTGCTATATATGGCAATAACGACTTGAGGAACCACTTGAGGAGGAACTTCGGCGGTATAAAGGATTTTATTAATCTCTTCTGTCTACACCACTCTTGAATATGATCAGAAATATGCGTGGCTTTATCTTGCCAAAATGTTGACAAGATTTCAGTACCAATGTCATAGCGCACTGGTAGCTGGAAGTGATTAAGAAAATTCATCGCAAGGTCATCGAACAAAGCGAAAGATGCCTTAGGTAACTCTATATACCACTTCACAGTAGGTCTTGTAAGGGTGTGTTGAAATAGTCTCAAACAGACTGAGTCCTGATGTAATGAATTCGAAGAGCACCATAGGTGAAACATAGTAATGTAATCGCTCGGATCCTCTCCTGGTTTTCCCTCGAACTTAGGTATGTTCGAAGGAAGCTTGGTAGGGACAGTCGACCAAGCCGGGTCATGAGCCATAGGATCGTTCGTGAATCTCGATAAGTCAGGAAGATTAAGCATTGCGAGGAAAGGGAGCCTAGGATGATGAGGTCGATGGACCGCTCCCTGGTTCATATAGGGTTGATTACCACCATGGTCTTTGCCATAGTGTCCTCCTCCTGTCTGACCCATATAGGGTGGCGTGGAAGTACCATAGTATGGTGGACCTTGACTAGTAGGACCTACAAAGCCATAATTAGGAGAGTAAGCAGGTTGTTGATACCCGCCTCCATAAGGTGAAGAACCCTGTTCATACTGCATCCCATAATAGGGTCTATAGGTCATCACTTGTAATGGCCCATGAGACACTCTGTAGGTAGGAAGATACGCTCCGGAAGTAGGAATATACATACCGGAAGTAGGAATATACATACCGGAAGTAGGGATATATGCCATGGAAGTAGTAAGATGACCTCTAGAAGCATGAACATAACCTCCCGAAGCAGTGGGCAGTATGTGAAATTGAGACACAATCGGTCTAGTAACCACAGTATGGACCTGACTCGTAGCCATGTATCGGCTCGAAGGACCATGTGAATAAGGTGGAGGATGTACATTTGAAGAACTAGGAATCGAGGATGAAGGAATCTGAGTACCACTGCCTATCGTCACTCATCTCGGGTCTAGTATCCTAATCGGATTCCTAACCCTAGACCTAGGAGGAATATATGATGTAGCTTCCACCACTGGGACGGAAGGTGCAATGTGACTAGTGCTCCCAAACCTCTCCGCATGGTAAGGGATGAGAGTGCCCACAGGCATAGTGTTAGGCTCAAATTCAGACTTGACATGAAATGTTAAATCATGTGCAGGGAAACCAGACGTAGCATAACTACCGTAGCTAGTGCTGGCAGGTTCAAAATGAGTCTCGGCATCCTCCGGCATTCCATACCGGTAATGCGTCAATGGGGAATCGACCCTAGAGCGAGTAGGTCTTTCATGGAAGGTTCCTATCTCAGAAATCACAGGACCGAACTCAGCTAAGTCGGATGAAGGATCGTAAGTAGGCGTAAATTCCCCATAGTCTACACAAATGGGAGGAGGCGGTTCAGGAATATCCTCTGAATGGTCTCCCATGGTGTGTGAATCAATGTGTGACATAGTCCGCCTAGACTGTCTAGGGTTCTCTCCCAAAGGAGGAGGAGAAGTAGAATTCAAAAGTCTTGCTAAATGACGAGAACAGCGAGGAACTGCACTCGAATCCACAATGACTCAAAAAATAGAAAAGAATCTCTATTTACGTAAACCATAGGCCAACTATCGTGCACAGAGAAATCACTAATAAAATATAAAGCCAAATGCAAGCAAACAAGGGATGGATAAGTGAGTTCCCAAATGAATCAAGTATGTCTCACCTAGGAGAGGCTTGAGACTTCCATACACAACAAGCGGAGGTACGTAACCAATTATTGTGGCCCTCAGCTTCAACGCGTAAAGCGACTATGCTGTTTGACCCCAACCTAGCTGGGACACCTATAGAATAACCTCTATAAGTACCCCCTTGATATCCCAGGTAAGGTCACTAAGGTCACCTCAATATAATCAATGCTCAGGCAGACAGTCGCAGGTGGGATTGACCGTATGGGTAGGGTAGCAAAGCCCGAAACTCTCGAAAGAGCCCCCAGATACGAATACAATCCTGGAAAGATCTCCGGTGCTACTCAGTTATGACTAGGGGTCATCCCAATCAATAACCACTCACACTGCCTCATGCTTAACTCCCATTTGAGAGGAGGATCCTGAGAAACATTGGTTATATCAAGGATTTCACACACTCACCTAGACAGACACCTAGATGTTGTTGTTTAGTGATCTTGGAGAATTGACTTACAATGAACTATTCCAAGATCCTAAAACCTAAGCTTGTTGGTGCACCCTAGAAAAGAAAAGAGTGTAATTCATTTTAATTAGCATTGATTTTAGTTGGCTTTATTACTCAAAAAAGGGATATGACCGTGCAACTAGTGGTGTTATGACGCAACATGAAGTAAAATGCGCACCTAACAATCAATGCAAATGCATTATGTCCATGTAAACAATGTATGCTACTACGTGAAATGCACAATTTTTCTTCAAATGATGAATGCAAATTTCCTATATGAAGTCCTAACTAGTAATCCAAAGCAAATCTAGATCTAGTGCAAGTACAATCCAAAGTGCAAAATGCAATGCATGATGATAAGCAAATGTTTTTTGGATTTTTTGAAAATAAAAGAGATGCAAAAAGCAAAAGAATGATTCTATGACCCCTAGACTTTGCAAGCACACCCAAACAGCACTCAAGTAAATCACTAAGGTAAAATAACTCTAATGCACTAATCTCAAACAAAAAATCGAAAATTCCATGACAAGAACTTTCCTAAAAAAAAAAAATTAAGCTAAAAAAAATGTTTCAGGTCAGAAACAGAGGTCTAAAAAGACTCAGGCAATGCCAAAGGAGACTCAGCAACTAATAGAATTCACCCAGCAACCAATGATCTTCCACAACAAGGAAAAAGCAAGGGTATACACGACTGTTCGCAATAAACCCACGTGTATATGTGGAAATCACAGAGGAAACTACGTGTATAGGCGACGGTAAGTCAAAAACCCGCGTACAGGAAGAAAAGGTGCATAAAATCAAGGAAAACAGGCAGGCTGAGACAAACTTCACACCAATCAGAGTCTACCAGGCATACATGCCCCCATACCTGACACAGAAACAAGAGAGAAAGAGAAATTCAAATACATTGAATGCTGAGAAAGAACCCCCAAAGGACAACTACTAGGAACTCCCCAGCGGAGTCGCCAATTCTGTTATAGAGAGAAATTCCTATGGATTGGGGTACCACAACAGATAGCTTGACCCCAGAAATCAATCCTTTCCAATATGCAATAGAAATTAAATGTCTAACACTAAAGGATCAGACCTCGTACCTTATTCCGGATGGTTGAAGTAGATCCCCATCGAGCTTTCCAATCTTCAGCTTGAATTGATATATTACTTCCTCAACAACAAGTAAACAATACAAGCATTATATATATCATGGTGTTAGATCTATTCTAGCATATATAATCAATAATGTATAAGCATTTGACATAATCCCATGGATAAAATATTCATTCAAATACACATCATTGGACAGGAAAAGATATTTCTATTAATATAAATAAGAGATTACAAGATACAACCTCTGACGGCATGTCTGTGAACCAGAGAAACTGAATCCCCCACTTGGGCCTCCACCACTTCAATCCTCCATCTCTTGATAGCATGCTCATAAGCAAAAGGCAAGCTTGGGAAGAACACAAAAGTGCTCCAAGGGACAAAGGGATGCAGACTCAAGCATAAGTTCCGACAACGATGGACTATGGTTTCTTTGCTCTCAATTCTCTCTTCTTTCCTTCAATGTACCAAGGGGTTCCTTATATAGCTTTCAAAGGGATAATGAAAGGTCGAATCGGAGCAATCTCAAGGCATATGGAAGGCCAAGAGTCAAATGAGTCGGATCCATGTCAAGGAAAACTCCAAAAGGATTTGGATTATGCACACATATCGATGTACATGGTTTTAGAGGTCAAACCCGCGTATATACGTGCTTATAGGTTAAAAAGTCGCGTGTATCATTTTTCATGTGTTTTTAGGGATGATCAAGGAAACATCAAAGGACAAAAAATGGTCCATAGGGTCCAAAGAGTTTGCAGCGGGACATGGGAAGGCCATACAAAGTGTGATTCACCTAGAGTGGTGAAATCCGCTATAACACTTGCCATATCAACATCGGTATGAAGATACTAAACTTTCCACATCAACATCAATATGCAAATACTAAAATTTCCACATCAACATTAGTATGAAAATATCTAACTTGCCACATCAGCATTAGTAAT
>LPNX011153967.1:289990-318796 GCA_001517045.1 Pseudotsuga menziesii | reverse complement strand
TCAGCTAAGGCGGACTTCTTATATCTATCATGCCTCAGGTCAGCTCCATGTTCCTTTAGTCTAGTACCTATGGATCTTCCCGTTTCCCCAATGTAGGGTTTGTTGCGACACGTTAGGTAGTCGAGACCCTCTTTAACAGTGGGACCACGATTAGTTAGGGGATTTTCTATTCATACACTATATTTATAATAGAACATTGTGTAATGTGACTAATGATTTTTATCATATTTGGAGTTATACTCATAGTAGATTGGCCCTTAAAGATGCAAGTTAACATTTCTCTCTCTTTTGGATATCACTAATAAAATGATTATTTTATACGTTCTATATATTTATCTCTTGTATTTTTTTTGCCAAGCGTTGGTATTTTATCACATTCTATTATTGTTCTTTGTAATCCTGGAGTTAAGTACATTACATAAGGCCTCCACAACAATAATAAAATTTGGAACCTTATTATGAAAAATTGACAACAATGAATTGATTATAGAGCCGTCGCTTAAGCGACACTTAGGAGAATAGATGTCGCTTAAGCGACACTTAGGATGATAAAAATTTTAGCGCCGTCGCTTAAGCGACACTTAGAAGAATTGCCGTCGCTTAAGCGACATGTATGCCCACCATTTCAAAAAAAAAATTAATCTTTCTGATTTTTGGCACGGTTAAAAGAAAAAATCCACGCGCCGTCGGAAAAAACCGTCGGATTTTGGATCGAAATGTACTAGTGTGTTCTTAGGTTAGCTCTGGTACCATGTTAGATTTTTATCATTTAGACAGTATTATCTTAGGATCTTTAACTAAGAGAATAATAATCACATCAATCAAACATAAGAGACAATAGACACAAATATTTTCCTTGGGGAAACCATAAAGGAGAAAACCTCGCAACTTCCTCAGAGATAGCATCAGCACCAAAAGAAAAACCCAAAATAGTAAGATGATCTCCCGATAGCAGTAGTCTCTCTCCCTCTTGTCCCAACTTCTTTCTCTCTCAGTTATGTGCTACAACTGAGTGTGAGTGAATGTGTGATAAATAGAGAGGCTCACTCTCTATTTATACTAATTTTTGACTTGACAATAACTCACTAGGGCCGACTTCTCTAGGAGAGTCTAATAAACCTAGGGATCCACAACTGCGGGGACTTTAACCCTTGATCAATGAGGGTTACCCTCTATGACTTTACATGACTTGTTTACATTATTGAATCTCTCGATAGGAACATCAGGGCATGGCATGACTCAATTACATTACAGATACTTCCCGGAATAAACATCGGGGTACAATACATAAAATATACAAGTGAATACATTTCAAAGTTACAAATACATCAACATTTATTGGCTTGGTTGGATAGTTTGTGAAACCCAACTACAAGTTGGTTTGATTGTGTTCTGATGAGTGTTGGCTGTGTGTAAGCCTATTTTTCCCTAGTTCCTTGTGGAAATCATGCCCATCTTGGGGGTGGAAGTGTGTTGAGAGATTAAGGAACACACTAGCCTATGGTTGGGTGGAATGTTGCAGTCACCTAGCTAGTTGTAGGACATCTTAATCATCAAGACAAGTATCTTTGTTACTCTGTTATGCAATGTATTTGCTTATGAATGACTATACTGGTTATGTATAATGCTTATGAATATGATGAATTGCTATGTTCATGTTGAATGCTTGTGGATGATTAAGTAGAGGTTCACTTGTGTATGAATGTCCATGTATTTGCTTGTTTATGCCTAGTATGTTTTATGCATTTTTGCCTAATTCCATGGAGGTTGGAATCCTATTACAGAGTTAGAATGCTTCTGACTTAGCATTACTCCATTTAAAATCCTCCTAGGAAGGAGGAAGGCGGAAATCATAACAAAGGAAAAGTTGAACATGGAAGAATTGTTCTGTTTTTGCACCCCGGGATCCGCAGTGGAAGGCGAAATGTGGGAGGTGGGAGAAAGAAAATTTATTAAAGCAGAATGTGGGATTTCTGACTTCTGGGATCCGCCTACGGAAGGTGGAAGTCAGAATGTGGAAATCAGGAGAAAATATAAGGTAGGAAGCGGGATTTTTACACCTTGGAATCTGTCTGCAGAAGGAGACATTAGAGGAAATTTGAACTCAAAATGGGCCTTTTAACTCTAATTCAAATTCCATGTCATCATGTGTTAGCCAATGGAATTGCTTTAAATTTGAAATACCGTATATGTCTTAAATACCTTTTTATATAAATTTGGGGATATGTATAATAAAAAAACTACTTCTTTTGTTTGTATTTTTGACATATCTCCCTGTGCTTTTACTCAAATATCGATCGAGAGAGCTCGTTGGATGCGGAATTAAATTCCGCATCCAACGAGTACGCACTCGACTTGCTTTTGACGGACCTCGCTACCCCAAAAACATGTATTCTTTTTTGGGTAGCGAGGTCCATCAAAAGTATGCCGAGTGGGTAGTCGTTGGATGCGGAATTTAATTCCGCATCCAATGAGATCTCTCAATCGATATTTGAGTAAAAAAACGGGGAGATATGTCGAAGCTACAAACAAAAAAGTAGTTTTTTTCTTTTCTTCCTCCAAAATTAATAAATATTATTTTATTATTTTAACTATTATTTTATTAATTATTTTTAAGAGGTCCATTTTGAGTTGAAATTTCCTCTAATGAAGGCAAGAGGTGGAAAACTAGAAAAAGGTTAAGGTAAGAGTTGGTCTTTCGATTTTCGAGTTCTGCATTAGAGGTGTGGAAGGAGGAAGGGAGAAATGTGGTTGAAGAACTCCGTCACGCATTATGTTTTTGAATTGTGAGTTCCAAAGTTGGGAAAGCGGAAGGCGGAAGGTGGAAGGAGGAAGATCCGTTAAGTGTTCTATCGCGTTTTGAGGTTCTGATTTTTGAGTTCCAAGGTGTGGAAGGTGGAAAGCGGAAGGGCCGTTAAATGTTCCCATTGCACATTATGCTTCTGATTTCCAATTTCCGAGTCCAGAAGAAGTAAAGCGGAAGGCGGAAGGCAGAAGGCAGAAGAGAGATTAAGTATTGTCCATCGAACTTTATAATTCTGATTTCTGATTTCTGAGGTTGGAAGGGCGGAAGTGCAGAAGTGTGGAAGGCAAATTGTAGAAAGACAGATCCAGTGCGGAAATGATCATTCTGGTTACATAAGGGATCTGTCAACGGTAGAACAATTGTTATAGTGATGTACATGGGTTCTCAAACCTACTAATGAAAATGTAAGTGTGTGTTAATGCCCATACCCGGTGTTTGAAAAGAGAACAAGTATTCTTGAGGCAAAAGTTTTAATTAATCTGCATTATGGGGTATAGGGACGTTACAAATCTACCCTAATAAACAAAATTTCATGTACTTCTCTTGGATGGGAGTTTATCCAATATCATGACAGGAACTAAGAACTACTTGGACATAAGCAGAAATAAGTTATATCTCAATTAAATGTAGAAAATTGGCTACATGCAAATACATCCTCAAATTCTAAAAAAACAATTGAATGTGATCGCATAATCGTATCGAAAGTGGATCAACTTTAAGCTTTCTTGTTCAAGATGATTAAATAAACAAAATTCCCTTATTAACTTAATCAAACTCTAGTTTAACTCAAAGATTTCAAATAACTTCATCATGATTATAATGATGTGCAAGCAGTAATGCATACTGTACAATAACACACAATGAAAATGGTTTAGTCATCACAATTGGATAACATGTGGACGATGAGAGATATCAATCCATTATCTATCTAACTCGATCTTCACCAAAATTTGTCAACCACAATATGTCTATGCTAATCAGAGGATTGCACCAATGGTTGATTGACTATTCCAAGGGATCTACTTCGTTGAATTAGGAGCTAGCTATGCTTAATCATGGTCTAACTGTGCTCATCAAGATCTAACTTTGTTCAACTCAGACTAACTAAACTAAAAAAGATCTAACTCAAAATGTGCCATAGGGACATGTACTTAAGATTTATTGTTGTATTCAATGGATTAGTAGTCATATGTGTTGTATCTATCAAAAGGAAGACTTTATCAGTTAAGTAAATAATTGTAATCAACCCATAATCCTATTTAAAATGCATACCACATGTACATCAACCTTACTATCCATGGTATCCCATTTCTAGCTTTATTGTGTTCTCAAGTGTTGAAATAACAAGAAATGGATAGTTTTTCTTACCCCAAAAAAGGATCCATCATCTTCCCACAACATAAACAATTGAACACCATTGTGTAATCAAGGGAGGAGACATATATTTTTTGTAGATGTCTCATCTTCTACTGCTCTGAGGTCCCAATCCAAAAATTAGTTGTTTCCCCTACTTGATGGTATCCTTTATCTTTCTCTACCTTCTCTCAAATTGTTTTCTATACTTGCACACTAAATTCTTGATTGGTATCAAGTAGGAGCAGAGCGGGACTAAAATTTAACTCAATCCATTCCAACCCCATATTTTCCAAAGTAGGTATATATAAACTGGACCTGAACAATGCCCTTTTTAGATTAGATGGTGAGTGGCTCTCTAGAGGTTGTAGTATGGAGGGTATATCCTTTCATTTGGTTGCATTCTGTTTGATTACTCGGTCTCTTCCTTCTCCCAATGCTTCCTCTTTGAAATGTGTTATTGATGTTGCTTTCTTATTTTTCAACATAGCAGTCAACTTAGGACCTTTTCCTAGGGGTAAACACTGCTCTGGTTGAGTTCTATACTGAGGAAGTTTTGTGGGGTTTTTCTCTCTTGTGGTTTACCTGAGGGAAATATTTGTGTTCTTGTTCTCCTGTGTTTTCTATTCTTGTTGTTATTTCAGTGATATACTAGTCACTATTTGTTTTAAGATATCATCTAAGCAAATTAATAAAATTCAACATCATATACTTCCTTAGGCGTCTTAAAGGAAGACACATGGGGGATGAGGTGATCCTTAATAGAATTTGCAATGATTCTCTTGTCCTTAGCCAAGTTCTTCTTCTAAGTAGCCTTAGCCTCATATCCCTCTAGTTTTGGAACTCCTCCAATGATGTACTGATCCAAATCATTCTCTTCAATGACCAGGGATATTTTGTACTTCCATGCTCAGAAGTTATCATCCCCTCCAAGCTTGTCCTCGAGCTGAGTATGGTGAGTCATATTTTCAAATGAGAACCTCAAATTGAAATAACAAATATTTAGATCTTACCTATTTGCGATGTCCAACCTGGTTCTGGAGCTGGATGACCTAGGGTTTTTCAAAGAAACCCTAATTTTCCAAATTTGGAGTTTAGGAATTCTGTTTGGATAGAAAGATGCGCCTCCTTGAGGAGTGTTGCTCAGGAGGGTCCTTTCCTGAAGAATAAGGTGGCAAGCCTCCGAAACTTGATGCCCTAGTTTCTCCTAGCACTAGTGTCAGGGTCAAATTGGATCTTCTACAAATCTAAAACTGCTTCCACCAAAATAAGTGCCCTACTGAGGTAAGTTAGCCTAGCCCTATTTTCTTGATGATCTCTAGAGAGAAAACCTTGAACTAGGAAGCCCTAGTTACCACTGCTGCACAATGCCTTCTTTCAGAGAGGCTTTGATACCATGTTAGTTTTTCTTAGATCTTGTTAGCTTAATTAGGATATTTATCTAATCTTGAATTTTAAAGATAAGTTTATCTTGTAATTGATTTTATGTAAATTATTTTTCAATTCTTGCTAACTCTCATGGTTAAGGTGTGGGTTTCATTTGCAAGGCGACCTGAGTTCAATACCCTTAGGGGTGACTTAGTTAGGAGGATACACCAAAAAATCCATCCATGTTAAGAGTTGGTGTGGCCCAAGCCAGGTGTGATACCTAGGTGATTTTGATGGCTTAGATGCCCTTGGGTTGCGGTTTATTATCCAATGGTCGAAATGCACTTGCCCCAAGTGATGGGAAATTATAACAAACAAAATAAAAATTATGTAAATTATTGTTTAATTAAAGTTTACAATTTATAATTTAATCTCTCCTTCACATGTGACACTTAGTTGATCATTTTGTATGTTTTAATGCATGTTTAATTACATGTATACATTTTAATTTGGTGTTAGCTTCACATCTATGACATTATTATTTATTCTTTAATTGATGAACATCAATATTTGATATTTAACTAGAACATTATAAAAATTCATGGTATTTAAGAAATTATTTACATCATGTAAGTTTAAATTGAAGAATAACGAGTACCAAAAACAAAATGAATACAAAACTATTAAAGTATTAATAATTGCAATAATTATGCAAAACCCACATATAATTAATGACTAGATAAACTACTAAATATAATGCATATTAATGACAATTATTGAAAAATTAGCTAATAAATATTCTACCAGTTTATAAATGAGATCAACTAATAATTAATCTAAATACAACTAAATTTGAGTCACATTATAATGGATTGCAAATTTAACACTGTTGGTTGTCTCCCGAGGACAATAGTTTATATACATGTTTTGGTTATTTTTTTCAATCACAAATTTGTCATTTTATACTAGTGATATTGTTACATATGAGTTTATAATTAGAGATCCTATTACAGTAGGGAAGATAAAGAACATTCATCCTTCGGCTCTTCCCAACTTTAATGTTGTTGTTAATAAATATCTAGACACGTTGCTCTTTGAATTTGATGTGCTCTATTGAAATTATGATTATTATTCAAATGCTCATAAGTCAAATTTATTTCCAACCACCCTAAAAATATGTAGTTTTTCTTTGGTTCATGAGGCTTAGAGGGATTTCTATTCGAACCTAAGAAGAAATGAGGAAGAAATTTACGAAGACATATCAAGACTATTGCAAAGCACATGATGGGAAAGAAGAATTTTTCAAGATAACCTAGAAAGAAAACAAAACTTTGGAATAATAAGTCGGTGGAGAGATTGTTGTTTAACTTGCAATGACCAAAACAAAATAGGTTGGGCTCAAAAACTCTAAGAATTAAATATGATTGCATTGATGTACATAATTTGATGGGATCTATTGTTGTTTATATACTAGGTTATACGAAAGTGTGTGGCCTCTACAAATGATATTCCAATGGCAATGCAAAAGATGCAAAAATTGCTTTGGATATTTTAGGTAAGTTATGAAATCCATAGAGAGTTTGGTTACTATGACAAAATTAGAAATATTTTGGAAGATTTCAAAACTAATATTTCAACTTCTTAAGTTCTAAGTTGAATGCACTGCTAGCAAAAAAAAGTTGCGGTGAGGTAGGGTTGGGAAAATATCAATTTTCTATACCAAATGTCGAAAGGAGTGTCTCCTAAGAGACTGCCCATTGAACAAGGTCAAAACTGTGGCATATTTGTGTAGGATCATGCAACTGATAACTACCTTTCATTTCCAAAGTTAAAAGCAATATACCAAGGGGCCAATCAGGAGACATAACAAATTTGTCGATTAAAAATGGTCATGGAAACTATGACTACCAAATATGATTTAAGACCCATATTAATTTTCTAATTCATTTTTTGCTAGCATTTATTATCCCCCTTAGAGTTGGTATCCACCCATACCATGGTAGCCATGGGTTCCTAAGCAATCCCAAAACCAAGCTTGGCAATAATATTGGGGAGGGTCTCCTTTTGGACATATACCACAACAACCAAACTAACAATAGTACCGTCAGCAACAACACTATCACAATGATTGCAATCATTAAATCAAATATTTCACCACAAAGACATTCTTAATTCCTACTCAACCCATCCCTAACCCAAATGATAAAGTAACTCAAACCACTTACAATGTTGTGCTACTCGATTACCCGTCTTACTTTATTTCCCTTGTGGATTGCCAAGAAATCCATTTACAATCATATAGAGTTATTAATAACATAACTTCCCCAATCATATTATTAAGAGCATATTTGGAAAAATAAAATTCCCCAAACTAAGGATATGCAACTTATTTATGAAGAATCTAACATGGGAAGTATAACAACATTTCTCCCAACCACCACTCACCAACTGAGCTACCGTGGGGAACTTCCAACCTCTTAATGTATTACAAAATAACTTAAGCAAATAAATATTTTATTATTATTATTTTAAAATATTTAATATTAAAAGTTTTAATATATAAATGGAAAACTTGACCTTTTATAAAAATTTAATAATAAAATTGGAAAAATAATTCAATAATAACATTTTATTCCCATGAAAATTGGGTTGGAATGTTGTGCTACTGGATTACCCCTCTTACTTTATCTCCCTTGTGGATTGCCAAGAAATCCATTTACAATCATATAGAGTTGTTCATAAGAGAACTTCCCCAATCATATTACTAAGAGCATAACTTCCTCAATCATATTACTAAGAGCATATTTGAAAAAATAAAATTCCCCAAACTAAGGATATGCAACTTATTTATGAAGGATCTAACATGGGAAGTATAACAACATTTCTCCCAACCAACACTCAATCTATATTAAATTGACTAATTGAGTCTAGCCCCAAAGGACCCAACGAACTGAGCTAATGTGGGAGACTTCCAACATATTAATGTATTACAAAATAACTTACGCAAACAAATATTTATTTTTTATTATTTTAAAATAATTAGTATTAAAATTTTTAACATATAAATGGAAGACTCAACATTTTATAAAATTTTAATAATAAAATTGGATAAATAATTCAATAAGAACAATTTATTCCCATGCTTTGGCATTAATAAAGTCAAATTTGATGAACCGGTCAAGGCTTGAAGCACAAATAAGGGAATGGTTTGGTAACAAGAAACACTTGATTCCATATCTTGGCTGGCTTTATGACTGTTGGCTTAGCTAGCTAAGTATTTAATGTGTCTTCGCAGTTTTTTTCATCATCTTGTCATGAATCAGTTGATGTGGTTTGTCTGGTTTTGCATATTGCTTTGTTCTGGGTAAAGAGAAAGTCAAGCTGCTACCAGGGGCTTCTGATACTTAGCTGGATATCCATTCGGAGAACCAGACATCAAGCTTATACAATTCAAATTCTGCTGGAACAATTGATTTTTTTTTGTGAGTTTACGTATATTGATTGTTGCTCATACATTGTGTTTTGTCTTGAGATTTTGGGAAGGAGTCTTGCTATTCAATGGATTCTAAGAACCTCTTCACAGCTAAGAAATGTCTTCGTCCTATATAGAAATAGGGTGCTTCAATGAATGGTCACACGGTATCGATATTTTCATTTTACCCTATTTTTTTACAGATGATTTTTATGCCTAAAGAGTGCAATGCCTCGGATTGGGTTTTATCACTGTATAGATATTTGATTTTACCCTATTTTTTTCAGATGATTTTTATGCTGAAAAAGTGCAATTCCTAGAATTGGGTTTTTATTACAATGAATTGTAGCTAGGGCGAAACATGTTTAAGAGGATTTTAAGGTCTTTGTTACAATGAATTGTAGCTAGATGAAACATGTTTACAGGATTTTAATATTATTCAGAGTATATCACCCTTACAATTTAATCGTCAAACTAATAGCCAGTGGACACTCCTTTTTCTTCTTGGGATGGTCTGTTGGAATTGTGAAATGAGAACTCGGTTTTATTGTTTTTTTGTATGGCAAAGTGATAGATTCATTCCAGAAAAAGCAACCATGGATTTTGATTTAGCTAGATTCATGGTCACGCAGAAAGAAAAGGAAAATAGCGATACTCATACTTCCTACCCCTCCCCTTCCAAAAAAAAGCATACAAAAAGGAGATGGCAACAAATTTATTTAAGAATGCAAATGTTGCAGACAACAATTGCAGAATTCTTTCTTTCAAAGGAAAATCATCAACCGCTTCTCAGGTTTCACAACAATATTTGTCAGCAGATCTCCCTGTTGCCAAAAGAGCACGCAGATGTATTCCTCAGGTATAGCTTGGATTTCATATTATATTTCTAGTCATTTTCATTTGACATTTTATAAACAGATCCTGACTTTCATTGATGTTTACTAGTTATTGAACTATTTGGATTTGTGTGGGAAATGGCTTGTGCTTGTTATTGCAGCATTATCCCATTTGGATGAATGTTTTACAATCTTTTTTTTTTCCACTTTGCAACGCTGAATTCGCTACCACATCCATTCCAATTTCTTAAAAAATCAGCACAGAAAATCACCCTTTCGCAAACGAAGCCCTGGTGCCGTTTCGTTTTGTAAAACCATTGACATTTATGTTTCTTTAATTATACTCTTTGGGGACCAGATAAACTACATAGTATTTGGGGTTTTTGTCATTAGTACGCTGGATGTGGCCTTTTGAGAATCATTTTCCTTTGTCCTGTTTTCTTAGACTATAAATTTAATATCTATGTTGATTGTAGTCTGCAGACAGAACTCTGGATGCACCAGACATGTTGGATAATTATTACTTGAATCTATTGGATTGGAGTTCTACGGACGTTTTGTCCGTAGCCCTTGGAAACACTGTATACTTGTTGGATGCTTCAGATAGCTCTATATCCGAGCTTTTGATTGCAGATGATGAAGAGGGTCCAGTTACCAGCGTTAATTGGGCACCTGATGGGAGGCAAATTGCCGTTGGGATGAATAATTCTGTTGTACAGCTATGGGACTCTGCATCTGATAAAAAGGTAAATTAAACCTCTTTATATCTTCCAAGGTTTTCTCATTCTAAGGTAATTATGGCAATATCTAAATTTGACATTGACATGGATAAAATTACAGCTAAGAGCTTTGGAAGGTCATCATGAATGTGTTGGTGCCCTTGCTTGGAATGGTCCTATTCTCACCACTGGAGGACTGGATGGGATCGTAATCAATCATGATGTTCGCATGCGTGAACCCATTGTTCAAACATACAGAAGGCATACCCAAGAGGTTTGTGGATTGAAATGGTCTCCTTCTGGCCAACAACTTGCAAGTGGGGGAAATGACAATTTAGTCTACATTTGGGACAAGAGCATGGCATCTCATAATTCTTCCTCTCAATATCTACACAAATTAGATGAACATTGTGCAGCAGTGAAGGCCTTAGCATGGTACCCCTTCCAAAACAATCTTTTGGCATCTGGTGGAGGGGTTTAGACAGGTCTATAAAGTTTTGGCACACTCAAACAGGTGCATGCTTGAATACTATCGACACCCATTCCCAAGTCTGTTGTTTACTGTGAAATAGACATGAGCGTGAGTTATTGAGTTCACATGGGTTAGATAAGAACCAGTTAACCTTATGGAAATACTGTCCATGGTGAAGATGACTGAGCTTACAGGGCATACTTCTCGAGTTCTTCATATGGCACAGGTATGAAAAATTATGTTTTTATGCATTCATGTTTTCCCTTTATAAATAGATTTGTCCTGATAACCCTTCCCTATTTTTTTGCCTCTTCAGAGCCCTGATGGGTACACAGTTGTATCAGCTACAGCAGATGAAACACAGGTTTTGGAAAAATTTTGGAGCTCCGGACACCTCAAAGAAGGCTAGGATTAAAGACGCAAGAGTGGCTTTCAGCAACTTTCATACTCACATCCGCTAAGAAGTATCTGTCCACATTGATGGATGTTCAACTCAAGGTAGTAATTAATGTTTTGTTTTCTCTTTATAAATCTCTGTGCGCACTCTGTAGTTCTGTTGGATTTTTATGTAGTACGTTCTACTTTCTTCTTTGTATTGTGTTCCTTCCTTTGGTACTCATATAGCATGAATTGTGTAATTTTTCTTCTGTGAACCCTAATGGAACAATGTTGCAACAGCTTTGTGTTGTTCCTTCCATTGGTAGTCATATAGCATGAATTGTGTAATTTTTCTTCTGTGAACCCTGATGGAACAATGTTGCAACAGCTTTGTGAGACAATGATCAGATTCTTCAGCTGATAAAATTTAAAAAGGTTTTGGCAAGTCTTTGGCGCTTCAAGACGTGAACAAGTATCTCATTCACATCTAAATGATGATAAGGTGATGTTCAACGTTGTAGGTAATTTTAAGCCTAAAATGATGATAAGGTGATGTTCAATGTTTGTAGGTAATTCTTGAATTATTTATCTTGATTAGCTTTAAGGTATTTGTGAAATTTCTAAATTGAAATAAACATAAAAGGTTTAGTTGTTTTGTATCTATATTTTTAGACATGTATATAGATATGTTTATGTTTATTTCTGTACAATTGTACACTATGTCATGGTGCATATATTATATGCATTCTGATAGAATATTGATCATAATAACTAACCACATACATAGATGTTATTCTGATTTGTGTGGCTGCAATTCTAATATGAGAAAATATTGACTGCATGGAAAAATCGACTAAATCCCTCCAAGCATACTGCCATTTAAGATTTGTGTAACACAGTGAATTGCTTCTCTTTGCTAAACACATGATCACGACAACAAGAATGTGTTCAACTTTGCGAAGAAGAATCATACAAATAAGAGTAGCATGTTCCCTCAATACCAATTTTTTTTATCTAGACATTCTAAGGTGCTCTCTTTTGCAGTTCAATTTTCCAACACAATGGAATCTGTAAGTACCTATTGCTCATATTGCGCTTCATCTTTATTATCTTTTATTTAATGAATTGTGTTAGTAATTTCATTTTCTTGTATTGTATTTTTCACTGATGGTTGCCTCATTGTAGCTCTTCACTTTGGGCATTGATAATCATTGATGGTCTGCCCCATTATCTTTTTACCAACAACGACATTTTTAAATGCCACCAATCCATTGGAAAATTTTCCACCCTTCAGATTCTTAAATTGGAAATCAACATGAAGCTTTTCTGCGATAAAGGTTTAATGCATTCCGAACCAAGATACAGAAAAATTAGATCTGCACTCTTCATTACTTCAAAGCTAATGATAATTTTTTGAAAGGGCATTGCCTCTCTATAGATGTAAATCACAAGTGTTTCTTGAAGATTCTATTGTTATTCAATTATTCTGTTTTTGTTTAGATTTTGCATTACAATATAGAATTGCATCAAATAACTAAAAGTTCAGTTTGTTTTGTTTACCGTGGGTGAATTTTTGACATTTCAAGTGTTGTTACTTGCTGCAGGTATATTAACATTTCTCTTTTGTATATTAGATTTTCGGTTTCTTTATTTACACATTAACAACTTACACTTTAAAAAACTATTTTTTGTGTTAAGACAATAAAATGTTTTATAAGCAACCATAAAACTAAAAGTTTACATTTTATTATTATTTATTATTTATATATATTAATTGTTTTTTTTACAATAACGGTTATAGTATATTAGAGGGGTGGTGTAACCACCAAGTAGAACCAGAATTACAAAATGCCCTTGAGGTAGTGGCAGAAGAAAATCATAGTCTCGACATATGCCCTTATGGGAGCGGCAATATAGATGTTAAAATTCTAAATACGCCCTTATGAAAGCGGCAAAGCGGTACCAGTTTTCATTAACTAGGATACTAAACGCTTTAGTAAACAGTAATAGAGTCAGAACTTCAAACTAACTGGCTAGATATTTACTAGGTCTGTCCTATCCAAAGGTCCAGAAGGATATATACAGGAAAATAGCAAATGAGTCATGCACTACAAAAAACAGTTTATAAATCTCAATTAAACTTTCCATCAGAACTGGATGAGAAACCTAGATCAGGAGGAACTTCTTGCTTGCCGAGGTTGAGGGCTAACTTATCTACCTTAATTTCCAGCTCCGCTATCAGCCCAATTAATGCATTCTCAGACCTCTCCACCTTGTGCTTTATCTTCCTTCGCAGATGTGCCATGTCTTTACCCACATTGTCTAGTCTTTGACCGCCTTCACTATCATATGCATTGCCCTGATTCTGCGGCATCTTGAAATTATGTTTCATCTCCCTGATAATCGCCTCCACGGGCTTTGAGGTAGAGGACGCATTAGAGGATGCAGACCCGACTTCCATTCTGATAAACAAAAACTCCTTCTCATTCACCAAACGACAGCAGAGCTCCTGTAGATGCCCGTTTTTAACCTCGCAGGTAATGCTGAAATAGCAACCATCCATTCTCATCCACTGTATGAAATCATTACCACATAGGGACTCTGTCAACACCGTATCTCCCATCGTACGAGCAATAAAACCTACCCTGAAATCACTCAAATGCCCCAACTTCGACAAGATGTCCATCATTTTTGCACCAGGTGAATAGACGACTCCATGGTACATATTTAAGCTCGCTCTTCCAGCTGACAACGAGCCACATGCTTGATTTCCTCCACCTGCCCTTGTATCAAGAGGGCACATTACCAACCAATTCGATGAGGCCCACGAGACGGGGGGCCACAGGGACAAAGCCTCAGTCTTATGGGGGGAAGCAGAAAGAGCCCAGACCATTGATATTTAGCTCCCCAGGACTAAGAGAGGAGCCCAAGTTTGCTGCCTGGTCTGCCTCTTTATTATTTTTTCGCAACACATGATAAAATTCAATTTTGCTGAAGGTGAGGGCTTGGACCTTGATTTTGTGGATTATCCACTTTAGGTGCATTTGGTTTAGAATAAGGGTCTAGTTTAAATCTTGAATAATTATTCTAGAGTCTCCAAGAATAGTTAGCTCAGTGATTCCATGGGTCTTGGCGATCCTCAGCCCTTGCCATAATGCCAAGGCCTCAGCCATGTTATTAGTGTTCACTCCTAGTCTCCAATCGAGCATGGTTTCCAAGAGTCCTTCTGGAGTGATAAAAATTCTGCCCCACTGTCGCCCCGGGATTGCCTTTAGAGGCTCCGTCCGTGAACAGAAAATTTCTCTTTAAGGACCTTAGCCAAGATTTGAGCTCGTTTTCCTCCATCCTAATCTCCCACAATTTCCCTTCCTTTAGCCTCGGGTATTCCAAGTGGAGATTTGGAGCCAACCATCAATGTCAGGGGGAATGGCACGGTCTCGTTCCAAAGCTGGGAAAGACAATCTCCCAACAAACCATGAACTTTTGAAGCAACCTATTCAGCTTTCACTTTTTTCCCTTTGAAGATTTGGGAGTGTTGCCGCCTTCCACACACCTGTGTCACATGGCAGAAATCTTCAAGCCACTCGATGTGTCTTTGGGAGCAAGTCTCGAGTCAAGGCTGTCACCTTGTTCTTGAATCCTATGTTTAGGCTCAACTCCTAACGAATCCAAGGGGGTTAGACCCTATTAAGTTACTAAGGCTAATTACTTAGTATGGTGATGTTAAACTGAATGAATTACTTAGGAATTTGAAATTTAACCATAAACAACCATAGATGACAAGATACAAAATGAGCGCATGAAAGCACAATGCTGAGACACAATATATATATATAACAACAAAATAACCAGTGCCTTAAAATGGAGTCAAAAGAAAATCAATGTACTTGCATGTGTTTGGAGTGAATGTTTTGCAATTGCCTCTTCGTACGTTTTACGTTAATGTGAAATGTGAGTTGATTAAAATTAGGCGAAGGGGTGGACTCCAGATATACCCGAGAGTACTTGGAGTATGTCCAAAACTAAACCTTCACGGCTACCCGCAAGGAATATGTGGGTTGCATGGAGTCTCTGGGGCTATTGTTCATAACGCACCCATTAGGGTGTGACAGAGATCGATGCCCCGAGGTCACTTTTCATAATTTCCCACTTCCTTTGGGTATTTTGCCACCGTAATGGTTTGATCTAGGTGTTGGATTTTCACCTGATGGTTTGTCAATTTGGGAGAGTGAATCCTAATTATATTAGTCACTCAAGTGATTTTGATACAGCTTGACTGATCGGACGAACCGCAGCCAAGTGCAGAGCATACACACTGGAGTCTTGTCAATTTTAGTAAATTTTGAGATGGATGTTCTTGTTAAAAAGAAAACCCTCCAAGAACCTCTTTCAGTCCAAGTGGACCTCAATCGAGGAATCAAGGAGGGTTTGATTTTATTATGGTTGCTGAAACAAATGATAATAGCAAATGGAACATAAAAATATAATCAAACCACAATTTTCTAATTAGACTACCACGAACCTTTCTTCACCTTTCGGCTCAAAAGGAGGCTCGTGGGGTAAGTATTAAAGTTACTTTGAAACCAATAGAAATAGAATATGGAAATGATTTTAAATCAAAGTATACTACCCTATAGATTAATACTACGCTAGATTGAAAAAGATGAACGAAAAGCAAAAAACTGACACAGACGCAAATCCCCCCAGGGGGGATGGGGAATGGGCTTGAAAGAGCCTATTCAGAATTATTTTTATTACCAGCGGTTACAATATCAGCAAACTGATATGATGCCTCTTGATTCTTATACAGAATGAAACCAAGAGGTTACAAAGTGTAAAAATTAAAGATTTCAGTCAAAAAGGGAGACCCCTGGGGGGATTCAGAAGGCCCAAAAGTCACTTTCGAACATCATCTCATCCTCTTTTCTGTTATACTTTCTAAAAACTAGCAAGCTTATTAGACTGAAATATGCCCAAAAACACTCTGAAAGTACCTTTGGGTCAACTTACTTTTAACCAAAAAAAGCTAAGTTAAAACTAGTTTAATAAGGTAAAAAGGGAACCAAGGAAAGCAAGCTTTCCTTGGGATCTTGGCTTGCCTTTTAGGCAGCCAATATGATGTGCATTGATTGCTAGATTTATATTTTATAACAAAAAACAGAAATCTAATGCATGCAAGTTACAAATTCTCTTTAAAGTTCCATGCAAAAAGGACGATTTCCCTAAAGTTAGATCTAGAATGCTTATGAAACCTTTTAAGAACAAGATATAGATTATGGGCTTTGAGGAGATAGATCTATGTTAAAATTTACTTTGAGGTAATAGATATAAACAATATCAAAGCTGTGAACAAAGTAACCAGGTAAAAAGAATTGATTTTGAAGGAGGAAAATGAGAAGAGAAGTGCTTGTTGCTGAAGCAGATCTGCAATGGAAAATTGTTAGTGGAATACAGAGGGGCAATGTCTTCACAAAGCTTTTGGATGTACAGTAGAGTCAAACTAGATCCACAGCTCGTCCAATCTTTGCTACCTGAAAGCTAAACACACAATCCTGCACGAAACCTCATGAGATCTAGATATATATATGGAAAAGAGACAAGAATTACATGCAAATAAACTTATTAAACATGTATAATCTAGATCTTCTAACATATATGCTATGAGATATAAGAAAAACAAGTAACCTTACTTTCCCAACTATACTCCAATTGATTTAACTGAATTGTTCAAGCCAGACAGGGTTCAGATGTAGAAATTGAGAGAAGAGCTGGCAACATAAATAGTCGTAAGACAATGCTTAATCCACACATATGAGAGCATTACACCATTTGGTATCCAAAGATTCTTTATTTCAACAATCAAAAGATTACAACAGTATTACAATAGCAATCCCTTCAATCCAACTCTAACTAGCTTGGAAGAGGAGGCTTATGCTTGGATATATACAAAAACCAGGAGATCCAGCCCAGGGGGGGTGCAAATCCCAAGGAGACAGATCAAATCAGCTGATGGAGAGTCAATCAATGCATATATGAAGCTAAACTGAGCCTACTTGTCAACCGGGGGGATAATTG
Organism: Pseudotsuga menziesii; assembly: GCA_001517045.1. Taxonomy (NCBI): domain Eukaryota; kingdom Viridiplantae; phylum Streptophyta; class Pinopsida; order Pinales; family Pinaceae; genus Pseudotsuga; species Pseudotsuga menziesii. The sequence continues at coordinate 301,317 of LPNX011153967.1, read as the reverse complement.
AGCTGACACATCAACCCATAAACCGACACATCAATCCACAGAGCATCCAGGAGAGTCCACACATGTGGAGGAGAGAGAGAGGGTGCAATTCCCCATAAAGACTGTTGAAGATCAACTCTGGATCTAATTTGATCACCTCCTTCAGTCAAGGATTTGTCAGATCCAGTCAATATGATTTAGATATGACTGATTTCAATCAAATCGGCTGAGAATCCACTAATCTATGATTTTGGATTTGCTCCATTATTCATCAATTTATTAATTAAAATAATCAATAATTGATTTTTGGGGCTTTCTGACCTGAGTGATGGAAAATCACTCAAAACTAGGAAATAGTGGGTCCATGGGTTTACATGGTGCTCTTAGCTTGAAAATGAGCACCTACATGACTAAAACAGATTATTTGACCCACTTTTATTACAAAATCAATTTTTCCAATTAAACTATTAAAAAATAGCCTAAGTTTTGGACAAATAATATTTTAATAAAAAACACTAAAAAAACTAAAAATTTGAAAAATTGAAAAAACCTAGGGGGACTTAGACATGTTCATATGACTCGAACATGATGTCTAGCATGTTTATACATTGACACATAGACTCTAATAACCTCAATGGGCCTAAATGCCAAGCCGACCACCCCAACTTTGGAGGTATGGAGTGAAAATCTCAGAAATTATTAGTCGTTTATTCAACAACCAATAATAACCAAGGGAAAAAACACCTTGGGCTGATCGGATTGACAAATAAAGTCTAAGAGACCAATTCTTTTACAGACACTATCATGCTAGAACATTTATTACAATTCCCCCATGGGGTATGAACATGTGATATAGTACAACAAGCACTTCCCAGAAGTACTTCCAAAGGTCTTCTAAAGTCCGAACAAGTTATCCTTGTCCGGTTCACCAGGCTCACTTGATAAAAAACCACTAAGTACAACTTAGGTGGTAACATTCTGGCTCCAACTGCAGGACGTGTGCTCGATCTGGTCATAAGGCAAGGAGAGGATACGAAAACACCAAAATCTCTAGTTTATACACCCTATAAAAACATCTCAACTTGACAAGAAAACCTCAGTAGCACAAGCTTTACATAAAAACCAAATGAACCATTAAGATGATTTATTTAAACAAAATAAATGTAACTAACTAAAAGAAGCAAAGTTTTATTATAGCTAAGTATAAAATAGAAATGCAGAAAGTGAATGCTCTCTTTCAAGGAGCTTATTTCCCTACTCTAAGCATGATATAAAAAGGGTTAAGTGTAATCATAAATCCAATGTAACCACCTAAGCATTTTATTAACATAAAAAAAATTCTTATCTTTGGTTACCAACCAAAGTAAGGATACCTTATTCAGAAAATGCAAACTTGCGTGATAATTCAGAATGGGCGGGATGGATGGGAGATCATAGGCATGAATAATGTCATAAAAATTATTCCCCAACTTGTATGTGCTCATGCAGGTTGCTTCTATCCATGACTGGATATGACTGATATACCAATCAGAACGATGAGGTAGACTGACTACATCATCATACTGATCACCGGGGCTTATCAAATGATAACTCGTTGCACAAGCCCCAAGTAGCTCCAAATTATAAGGAACATGTATATGTGAAAAAGATGGCTGAGACTGATATTCCACTGACTGCATCACATCTGACTTTTCACAACACTTCTTCTCAATGTCTTCATTACTGATACCCTTGTGTGGCTCTGCATGATATGACTCTGAATGATCACATGAAAACTTTGAATGCTCCTCTTCCATACTAAGGTTTTCCAAGGTCTCCAAATCCATGCTTCCCTCTATGGAAGTATAGTAGATTGGACTTCCACAAATTTCTAAATAGACACTCCCCTTGCTAGATATAGCATAGATAGGATTCTTAATAAGATATCCACAAAAATCCCAATAGTCATCACCATCATCTATGTTAGATGTGATGGATTCCCCATTGCTGATATCAGGTTCCGATATCAAGTTTTCTTTGTCTTCATTATTGATACTGATATATGGCTTAGACTGATCATGTAGATAAACTGCATGCTCCTTTTTCATATCAAAGTTTCCCAAGGCCACATGGTCCATGCTCTCTCCTTTAGATATGCCATAGATAGAAAAATCAACAAAACCATCAAAAGTTTCCGGTTCATTATTTTCCTCTTTATTCATGTCATAGACTGGATTTTCCATGAATGTCCAGGACTCCTCATTAATATCTTTCTCGGGGATAAGGGAGTCTCCGTCACTTGTATCATGCTCCAAGCTATACTTGTCCTCATTTTCATACTCATATTCTTCAGAGAAAAGGTCACAAGACAGTAAACCTTCCAGACTGTCATCATTATATGAAGAACACGTAGGAGTCCCATCATGTACATTACATTTTTCATCATAAGTTTCATTATAAGATTCTGCAATGGTTTCATCTATAGGTGTGTACTATTTAGCTGGTGACAAAGGGTAGGCCTGGCCTACCATGTATATATGATCAGACTCGCTTGAAGTTGTTTCCTGATTACTAACCTTGGGAAGTCCATGTTCCATGACTTGATTTGCAACATAACAAGTGCTTTCTTGGTGTAATTGTTCACAGGGTCTACACCCTGGAATTACTTCTTCTATCATGTTAGCTGAGTCTAACTGGTTTGGAATCTTAGGCTCCTGCTAAGGAAAATTATCTTGATACATCTGATTCTGCTTGGGATGAAAGTTCCTAGGTCCATTATTCCTTTCCATTGTGATCAATCTATTATGAATGTGATTCAAGTGTGCAGAATGATTGGCCATTAGTTGGTTTTGACTAGTAACCAAGTCTTTTATCATGTATGTTACATTTTCCATGGGATCTTTAGAGGCTCCATTTTCTTCTGATTCAATGGCTTTTTCCTTTTCTTTGTTGTATGAAGTGTTTTCCCTAATGTAACCTAGAATGTTGAATTTTCTTGAAGACTACATATTCTTTTCTATTTTCTCGGCCAATTCCTGAGTAGTTTTTAGATTGGTCGGTTCTTTGTCTCTTAACTGGTACCTCAAATCACCAGTGAAAGCTTTGATGTAAGATATGAGGATGGAGGCATCCTTTGGCTTGATTTCGTTAGGGAGGTCCACAACCACATGCCTGAACTTAGTGTTAAATTCATCCATGGTTTCATTCTCCATCTTCTTAATGTTACGAAGGGCATCAAGCAGATGTCTTGGTTCTTTCTTTTCTCCCCATTTCTTCTTAAAACCCTCTAGGAATTCACTAAGAGTTTTATATGAATCATCATCTAGGTCGAAGTACCATTCTTCAGCATCATCTTCTAAGGATAAAGCAAAGAGCTTCATTTTGACATCATCATGGTCATGGGCAGCATCATTGCAATAACTAACCAGGTGCTTTTCAAACTTTCGAAGGTGAGACTTGGCAGTGATGGCATTATTGCCCTGAAATATGGGGAGCTTCTTGATAGCATCTTTTGGAATGGCATGGGGAGAACCTGCTATCTGAGAAAAGTCAAGGGGTTTGAATAATTCCGTCATTTCTTGAGATTGGTGAACATGACTCTCTATGAATATGTGATGGATATCTAAGAGGGATTGGTCTCCTAAATTTTCAAGGTTTCTACGAGAAGTCTGCCTATTCAATCCTTCCCTAATAAACCTTTTGGGATCAGGGAAAGGATTGAAAAATTGTCGGCGGTTTCTTCAGGTAGAAATTCCTGAAGGGATGTTAGACAGTGGAGTGGCTAGATGGATTGAGTTTTAATTTTTATGTTTTTTAAATACTAGATCAATCAAAAGTTTTTATCTTTTTAGTTGTTTAGAAAAAAGTTAAGCTAAGTCATACTCAGGAATAAAAAGATTTATCCCCGACAATGGTGCCAAAAAAGTGTTGTTGCCTTTCACAGACCTGGGTCACGTGGCAGAAATCTTCAAGCCACTTGGTGTGTCCTTGGGAGCAAGTCTCGAGTCAAGGCTGTCACCTTGTTCTTGACTCCTCCATTTAGGCTCAACTCTTAACGAAGCCAAGGGGGGTAGATCTTATTAAGTTACTAAGGCTAATTACTTAGTATGGTGGTGTTAAACTGAATGAATTACTTAGGAGTTTGAAATTTAACCATAAACAACCATAGATGGCAAGATACAAAATGAGCGCACGAAAGCACAATGCTCAGACACAATATATATATATATATATATAGCAAGAAAATAACCAGTCGCTTAAAATGGAGTCAAAAGAAAATCAATGTACTTACATGTGCTTGGAGTGAATGTTTTGCAATTACTTCTTGGTACGTTTTAAGTTAATGTGAAATATGAGTTGCTTAAAATTAGGCAAAGGGGTGGACTCCAGATATACCCGAGAGTACTTGGAGTATGTCCAAAACTAAACCTTCACGGCTACCTGCAAGGAATATGTGGACTGAATGGAGTCTCTGGGGCTATTTTTCATAACGCACTTGTTAGGGTGTGATAGAGATCGACGCCCCAATGTCACTTTTCAGAATTTCCTGCTTCCTTTGGGTATTTTTCCATCGTAATGGTTTGATCTAGGTGTTGACTTTTCACCTGATGGTTTGTCAATTTGGGAGAGTGAATCCTAATTATACTAGTCACTCAAGTGCTTTTGATACAACTTGACTGATCGGATGAACCGCAGCCAAGTGCAGAGCATACACATCGGAGTCTTGTCAATTTTAGTAAATTTTGAGATGGATGTTCTTGTTAAAAAGAAAGCCCTCCAAGAACCTCTTTCGGTCCAAGTGGACCTCAATTGAGGAATCAAGGAGGGGTTGATTTTATTATGGTTGCTGAAACAAATGATAATAGCAAATGGAACATAAAAAGATAAGCAAACCACAATTTTCTAATTATACTACCACGAACCTTTCTTCACCTTTCGGCTCAAAAGGAGGCTCGTGGGGTAAGTATTAAAGTTACTTTGAAACCAATAAAAATGGAATATGGAAATGATTTTAAATAAAAGTATACTACCCTACAGATTAATACTACGCTAGATTGAAAAAGATGAACAAAAAGCAAAAAAATGACACTGACGCAAATCCCCCCAGGGGAGATGGGGAATGGGCTTGAAAGAGCCTATTCAGAATTATTCTTATTACCAACGGTTACAATATCAGAAAAATGATATGATTCATCTTGATTTTTATACAGAATGAAACCAAGAGCTTACAAAGTGCAAAAATTAAAGATTTCAGTAAAAAATGGAGACCCCTGGGGGGATTCAGAAGGCCCAAAAGTTACTTTCGAACAACATCTCCTCCTCTTTTCTGTTATACCTGATAAAAACTATCAAGCTTATTAGACTCAAATATGCCCAAAAACACTCTGAAAGTACCTTTGGGTCAGCTTACTTTTAACAAAAAAAAACTAAGTTAAAACTAGTTAAAAAAGGTAAAAAGAGAACCAAGGAAAGCAAGCTTTCCTTGGGATCTTGGCTTGCCTTTTAGGCAACCAATATGATGTGGATTTATTTCTAGATTTATATTTTATAACAAAAAATAGAAATCTAATGCATGCAAGCTACAAATTCTCTTTAAAATTCCATGCAAAAAGGACGATTTCCCTAAAGCTAGATCTAGAATGTTTATGAAACCTTTTAAGAACAAGATCTAGATTATGGGCTTTGAGGAGATAGATATATGTTAAATTTACTTTAAGGTAATAGATCTAAACAATATCAAAGCTGTGAACAAAGTAACCAGGTAAAAAGAATTGATTTTGGAGGAGGAAAAGGAGAAGATAAGTGCTTGTTGCTGAAGCAGATCTACAATGGAAAATTGTTAGTGGAATACAGAGGGGCAATGTCTTCACAAAGATTTTGGATGTACAGTAGAGTCAAACTAGATCCACAACTCATCCAATATTTGCTACCTGAAATCTAAACACACAATCCTGCACGAAACCTCATGAGATCTAGATATATATATGAAAAAGAGACAAGAATTACATGCAAATAAACTTATTAAACATGTATAATCTAGATCTTCTAACATATATGCTATGAGATTTAAGAAAAACAAGTAACCTTACTTGCCCAACTATACTTCTATTGATTCAGCTAAATTGTTCAAGCCAGACAGGGTTCAGATGCAGAAATTGAGAGAAGAGACGGCAACATCAATAGCCGTAAGACAATGCTTAATCCACACATATGAGAGCATTACACCATTTGGCCTCCAAAGCTTCTTTATTTCAACAATCAAAAGATTACAGCAGTATTATAATAGCAAGCCCTTCAATCCAACTCTAACTAGCTTGGAAGAGGAGGCTTATGCTTGGATATATACAAAAACCAGAAGATCCAGCCCAGGGGGGGTTCAAATCCCAAGGAGACAGATCAAATCAGTTGATGGAGAGTCAATCAATGCAGATATGAAGCTAAACTAAGCCTACTTGTCAACCGGGGGGATGATTGAGCTGACACATCAACCCATAAACTGACACATTAGTCTACAGAGCATCCAGGAGAGTCCACATGTGTGGAGGAGATATAGAGGGCACAATTCCCCATAAAGACTGCTGAAGATCAACTCTGGATCTAATTTGATCACCTCCTTCAGCCAAGGATTTGTCAGATCCAGTCAATCTGATTCAGATATGACTGATTTCAATCAAATCGGCTAAGAATCCACTGATCTATGATTTTGGATTTGCTCCATTATTCATCAATTTATTAATTAAAATAATCAATAATTGATTTTTGGGGCTTTCTAACCTGAGTGATGGAAAATCACTCAAAGCTAGGAAATAGTGGGTCCATGGGATTACATGGTCCTCTTAGCTTGAAAATGAGCACCTACATGACTGAAACATATTATTTGGCCCACTTTTATTACAAAATCAATTTTTCCAATTAAACTATTAAAAAATAGCCTAAGTTTTGGAAGAATGAAATTTTAATAAAAAACACTAAAAAAACAAAAAAAATGAAAAATTGAAAAAACCTAGGGGGACTTAGACATGTTTATATGAGTCGACCATGATGTATAGCATGTTTATACATTGACACATAGACTCTAATAACCTCAATAGGCCTAAATTCCAAGCCGACCACCCCAACTTTGGAGGTATGGAGTGAAAAACTCAGAAATTATTAGTCGTTTATTCAACAACCAATAATAACCAATGGAAAAAACACCCTGGGCTGATCGGATTGACAAATAAAGTCTAAGAGACTAAGTCTTTTACAGACACTATCATGCTAGAACATTTATTACAATTCCCCCATGGGGTATGAACATGTGATATAGTACAACAAGCACTTCCCATAAGTACTTCCAAAGATCTTCTGAAGTCCAAACAAGTTATCCTTGTCCAGTTCACCAGGATCACTTGATAAAAAACCACTAAGTACAACTTAGGTGGTAACAAGGAGTTTCTTTCCAACCAAATCTTCCATATAATGACCTTTGGCAGCGCCATCCAACATGATTTGGTTCTTTTTGAATTGAGACTGAAGGGATATTTGGAGGCCCAATGAAGAAAGAGATCCGGGCTGCTACCGGAGTGGAGCTCATCCTTCTGGGGAAGGGATGCTTTCCATACATCTCTAGAGTATTAACAGGATATGAGAATATGCTCAACATTTTCTTCGTTGTTGAGGCAGAATGGACATCTCATTGGGCCTTCCCATCCTTTTTTCTTTAGGTTATCCCCAGTGAGAATTTTGTTATGTATAACCGTCCACGTGAAGCAGTTTATTTTAGGGAGGCTTTTGACAGCCCAGATGCTTTTCCAGATGGCTGGATTCTCATTAGTTTTGGTGCACGAGAGTAACTTGTATCCAACTGAGGTGGAGTAATTACCAGACCTATTCCCCCGTCCTCTTGAATCTTTGGCTGTACTGGTCAGGGCATTTCCCTTTTAAGTTTCTAAGGAGTTGCCCCTTAGCACATTTTAAATGAGTTGGGAATGGGATTTCCCATATCTTCCAAGGACCATCAGGATTCCAATCTGATATATCCCAAATTATAGTCAAGTTCCTACTGTGCATGTAATCTTTGAGATTCCCCATTCCCATAAGTTGGGCCAATGGGGGGTCACCCATGATTGAATCCTCCCAAACCTTGATTCGTTTTCCATTCCCATGGATCCACGTGATCTTAGTGGAGAAGAAGGGAAGATATTTAATAAGAATAGGGAGGATGGCAGAGCCCTTTCGTGCACACGTGGGGTTGTCCAAGCACCTTAGGCGACTATTGGAAAAATAATTTTTCCAAAGGGCTGCTTTACACCACGATAGCTTACCAGAGATAATATTCCAGAGAATTTTGGCACCTAGGGCTAAATTTTGCAGAGCCAACTGTCTAATTTCTAGAACGCCTTCCATCAGTGGCTTGGTCACTTTTTCCCAGCTAACTAAAGAGCTTCTTTTCATTTTGCTTCCCCCCTTTCCAAAGGAAGTTTTTAAGTAATGACTCAATACTAGCCAGTACAACTTTAGGAGTGAGCAGAATGGAGCATTGGTAAATCGGGATACTGGATAAGACTGCTTTTATGAGAACAACCTTCCCGGCTGGGTTCAACCAGTTTGCTCCCCAAGTGATAATCCTGTTCTTAATTTTATTAATTAGAGGGAGCCAGGAGGAGGACTTTAGGGCAGATTTGAAAATAGGGACCCCTAGATATTTGAAATCATCCCATTGAGTTTTACCATTGATGCCAAGGATTCTGCTAATGTCTACCAGATCTCTAGGGTTGCAATTCCAACTAAGGATTTGACTCTTGTTGTAGTTGATAAGACTACCCAAAGCTTGTTGATACAGGTCTAGTTCCATTTTAAACAGTCTTGTTGAAATCACACTTGCTCCCCCCAGGAGGATTGTATCATCGGCAAACTGGACATGATTCACATCCTTAACACCTCGTGCAATGCAAAGTCCAAGAAGCTTAGTGTTTTGCTGACATAGGTTTAGCTGAAAGCTGAGCATGGAGGCTTGAATAACATAGAGCATGGGGGAGAGTAGGCAACCTTGGTGAAGCCCTCGGGATGCTTGAAATAAATTTGTTGCTCGCCCATTTACCAATGAGGCAATCCAAGGGAATTTGATATAGGCTTGGATCCATCTGATAAAAGTGAGGTCAAATCCAAATCTATGCATAACTTGGAACATAAAATCGTATCTAACTCTATCAAAGGCATTTGATAAATCAAGTTTTATGACCATACCTTTTTCCCGTTGCCTGATGCTTGAGTGGATTGCTTCCTGGACCAAAATTATATTGTCGGCGATCTGCCTCCCTTTGACAAAGCCTCCTTGATTTTTTAGGGATGATGGAGGGAAGCACCGCTTTGATCCTATTTGCTATTACCTTGGCTATAATTTTGTACCCAATATTGCATAAAGATATGGGCCTGAATCTATCAAAGGAAGTAGCTCCTTTTTCTTTGGGGATGAGGGCGAGAAAGGCTGAATTGGTACTCCCTCCAATCTTAGGACAGGCTTGAGAGTTGCGAACCATTTTAACCAAATCATGTTTGATGGTTTTCCAGCACACTTTGAGAAATCTGGCTGTGAATCCATCTGGTCCCGGCGCTTTGTCGGGGTCCATGGCCGCCAGGGCTTGCTTTACTTCCTTTTTAGAAATCGGTGCGATCAGGTTTCTATTTGAGGAGCGACGGAGCAAAAGGGGAACCGAGTCAAGGGTGGAGGATCCCAGGGGAGGAGGATGAGGGTCCTCTTCAGAATAAACCTTTTGGAAATGGTCGTGGGATGCCTTTTTTATTTGTTCAAACTCCTTGATTGATTGACCATGAATCTGGATTTCCTTTACAACTTTGAAGTTTTTCCGACCCTCCGCTTGCTTATGGAAGAAGCTGGTGTTTTGATCTCCAGCTTTGAGCTATAGGAATCTAGATTTATGTCTGATATTCTCTTCCTTGTTCCTACAAGCAACTTGGAGGATACGGTGAAGGTTGGCTTCTTTTTCTAGGCTGGAGTAGTCCATCAGTTGTTCTTCTTGTGATCTTTGATGATTTTCCAAATTGTATTTGGGCTTCAAGTCTGTAGGTAGAAGGGGATTTTAAATACTTGGCCCAAGTCTTAAGAGCTCTTTTAAGTCTTCTCAGTTTCTCTTCCTAGACATAGAATGGGGAACCAGAGACTAGGTCAACCCAAATTGAGTCAACAAGATCCTTAAACCCATCCTGACTAATCCAGCAGGGGTTGAATCTGAAGGGGATGGGACCTAAGTTTTTTTCTTTGGTCAAGTCCAATGAGATCGGCTTATGGTCCGACATGCTGAAAGGAAGGATCAGAGACTCAAATCTAAAACCAAGAACAATGAAGGATTGTTGAACTAAAAACCTATCGATCTTGGCAGCAATATGACTTGGTCCGGTTCTTCTGTTGGACCATGTGAAGTTGCCTTGATTTGGATTTATGTCTTCAAGATCCCAATCCCTCATGACATATTCCACTATCTCTCTTAAGGGATCTCTGACTAAAGAGCCACCCTTTTTTTTGTTTAGCGTTGAGAGTGATATTAAGATCCCCTACAAGAATGATGTTTTCTGGGTTTTGGGAAGAAAGAGTGTCTTGAATACTTTTCCAGCAGTCTCTTTTTTCCATCAACAAAACATGAACATAGATATTGAAAATGCTTACCTAGGTGCCCGATTCTTTGTGAAGGAGAATGGACAGGATCTAGTGAGCGTGCGTAACGGAATGGATTAATTCAAAGGCCTCTTTTTTCCATAAAGTGCCTATTCCACCAGAAGCACCCCTGACGCTTTTAGCTAGGCCTTCACCATTCTTTTAGAATAGGTGAGCAGACTGGAGGAAGATTTCTTCCTCCATTTTTGTCTCTTGGATCAGCAAGATATTAGGACCTGATATGCGAATAAGGTCTCTCATCGAATCCTTTTTTTTTGCTTCCTAATCCTCTACAGTTCCAGGAGACAATATTCATTACTCACTTTTAGGGGTTTTGGTAGTCCCTTTGGGCTGCCGTTTTTGCCTTGTGATTCTGGAATTTATCATGGCTTCAAGGGTGACTTGCGCTCCCATAAGCTTGTCTTTGTAGGTGGCTTCTTCTCTTCGCTCCTTGTCTTTCTTTCTTCCTTGCTTGGATTTTCTTTTGAAAGGGGAGGGTTGCATCTATCCTATTTCTCCTTCTTCTGCTTCCGAGACCTCTTTGTCTGATGACTGATTCGGTGAGTCGGGGAAAGTGTTTTCTTCCTGGATTTTTTCTTTTTTTGATGGGCTAACAATTTCAAGGATCGGTCTTGGGGGGATCCCATCTTCCTGAACGGGTATCTCCTCATTTCTAGAGTCTGGGGTATCGGCAGCCAGAGCCGAGCTGGTGCCT